>JAYMTF010000981.1:0-27573 GCA_036897485.1 Pelargonium nanum | reverse complement strand
AAAATGAAGAACAAACATGAGTAGTATCATCATTGATGAAAAAGAAAAAATGCAAATTTTGAAGTCTCACATTGAAAACTAATAGGAGAATTGAGTGAAAACTTATAATATATATACCTTCAATTGTCCCACATCGGGAAAGTGAAGAAATGACTGAGTGAAAAACCACTATATAAAGCCTATTATTTATTATGTTTTAGTTGAAATGTAATAATTTACTACATTTTATTATTGACATAGTAAAGACTATTACTAAATATTATTAGATAATAGCAATTTTTTTTGTAATTCATGGTACGCATGGACCGATTCAAAATGTTTAGCTAGTAGAGGTAAAATAATTTATAAAATAAAATAAATTAATTGACAAATAGACACAGTTAGTTACGAGTTACGACCAATTTATTCTAACCGGTTCAAGATTTGCATTTCCGGTTCTGCTTTCTCTGACATTACCCTGATATAAATTAACACCTTGACCACACTCTATAAATTCACCTATAAATGACCAAAATTTCCATTTTAAAAAATAAAATAAAATACACATATATATAGTCTTATAACAGGTACTGTAAAAATATCTTTATCGAACAGCATTTGTGTGGCTTTTGGCTAAGCACGCTCTCTCTCTAGATTATCTCTTCTCCATCTTCGTTCAATCAATTGCTTATTGTCTGTAATCGCCAAACAACCACAACACAACACCTCTCCTTTTTTGAGTCAAATCTCAATGGCACAGTGCGATTCGCTGAGGTCTCGGTGTTCGATGCTTAGTTCAATTCAATGAGAGTGCTCTGCTCCAATAGCAATGGCTTCTGCTCCTTCTCTGTCAGGTAGGTCACGCCGCTCCTCCATTTACTTGTATTATCTGTTTGGATTCTGAGAAAATGTAGGAAACGAGTGCAAGTATTTGATTATGGACTTCTCGATTTCAGAATTAATTATTGTACTGTACTATTGTTTAGCTTAGTTAGCGATTTTTGTCAATTTTCTTCTCTACTGTTTTCGTGTTTGTTAATGGATTGAATTTGAGGTCCTGAATTTTTCAGAATTGTGTTGTTTTGACCATGTTTTGGTAGTTTCTGTGGAATGCGTGAACATATGTAAGTTATCGTATGGGGGCGGAGGTGGTCGATACGACTGTAGTGTGCTGTCATGTGCGTGGAAAGCTCCGAGGGCTTTGACTGGATTCCTTGCGAGCACAGCTCATCCTCCTCTGTGTTCATCTCCATTGTATGTTCGAAATGGAAGAAGAAACTGGATGATATCTGTGAGTTCCTGAACTGCTCTAGAACCTTCTTCACTTGGATTAAGGAACATCTTGTATTCATTACTTCATGTTCGGGATGTGCTGCATTGAGTTAGCTATATTTTGCGTTTCAGTTAATTTGAGTTTTCACTTGAAGTTGCCTGTGTCGGAAATTGGGACTTGCAAGGGTTTCAGTTTCATGGATCACTTTCTTCTAGATTTTGTTGTTATGCTTTAACTTAGCATTGCCAGGCGAATAGATTTTTTTAATATATTTAATTTGTTATCTCTTTGCCATTGATGATTTTGATTTCTAGAAAAGCTGTTAGTGTTAACACATGCTCAATCTTGCCAGAGATGTGATTCCTTTGATGTTAGAGTGTCTGAATTTGCACCTCTTGGAAGACTCTTCGCATCAAGCTTACTTCATGTTACTGGTAGACGATGGCAGGCATCTTGTTCTTCATCATTTCACTCAGATACATGTGATAATGTTTGTCCTAAAAGTTTGTGGGAGGTATGACTTGAGATGAGAATATTTATAGCCCTTTGACATGGTTTGAGCTACATACTTTAATATTATATAGATGTTTCAGGATCTCGAGCCCACTATTTCATACCTCTCACCAAAAGAATTGGAGTTAGTACACAATGCACTTGAGGTAGGATCCCGACATTGCAAAGAACATTGGAATGCTCCTTTTTAGTCATCTTTTGTAATTGTGGCTTAAGTGTTGTTTACTATTATCGCAGCTTGCTTATGAGGCTCATGATGGTCAAAGAAGGCGCAGTGGAGAGCCCTTCATCATTCATCCTGTCGAAGTAGCACGTATTTTAGGAGAGCTTGTGAGTTGTGTAAAACTAATTAATGTTGTGTCATTTTGGGCCCAGTATAAGTCGCAATTTCAATGTAAATTGATTCCTATCATTAATGTTAGGAATTGGATTGGGAGTCCATTGCTGCTGGATTATTACATGACACAGTTGAGGATACAGATGTAGTTACTTTTGAAAGAATAGAGGCGGAGTTTGGTGCTACAGTGCGCCGGATCGTCGAAGGAGAGACTAAGGTGATTTGCATATCTATGACAAACTTTTTGTGTTCTTCTTAGCTGAAATGCCAAGTTGGAAACTAATCTAATTTGAGCACGCAATAATTCAAATTCCTGATTAGGTGTCCAAGCTTGGCAAGTTGAAGTGTAAGAATGAGAACAATTCAGTACAAGATGTAAAAGCAGATGACCTGAGGCAAATGTTTCTATCCATGACAGAGGAGGTGACATATTGTATAGTTTTGTCTATGTTTGGTTTTCCAAAGATGCCGATTTGGTATCTAATACATTGGTGTTCAGGTTCGTGTTATCATAGTCAAGTTGGCTGACAGACTGCATAACATGCGTACGCTATCACATATGCCTCCACATAAGCAGGTGTAGTGTTTATAGTTTAACAATGTCTAGTTTTTACTTTTTTTTTTTTTTTTTTTTTTGACATCTCTATTCAATGTTCAGTCCTGCATCGCGATGGAGACTTTGCAGGTGTTTGCCCCTTTAGCAAAATTGCTTGGGATGTACCAAATAAAGGTATAATTTATGTGCCAGCATTTTCATTCCAGAAATCCATAGATCGTTGTTTTTCTAAAGCCCTGGTGTAATGGTTTCAATTAAGTTTTTATTTAATTAAAATACACCATCTCTATGGTCCTCTTGTTTCATATCTGATGATGTAGTGTCAACAAAATGCAGTCTGAACTTGAAAATCTATCCTTCATGTACACAAATCCGGAGGATTATGCTAAGACCAAGAGAAGAGTTGTAGAGCTTTCTAAAGAGCATGAGAACGAACTTCTTGAGGTAGTGTTTGATGAACTTTTTTGTAATGTTTGATACTCGGTTACAATTATTTTTATTTTGGATCCAAATAGCATAGTCTGGTGTTCATTACATATTAGCTATCTCAACATGTAGTGTTGAGTGATTTCTTTTCTTTTTGTTAGGCAAACAAAATTTTGATGAAGACAATTGAAGGCGATCAGTTCTTAGACCTTGTTGCTGTGAAAACTGAAGTTCGATCTGTATGCAAGGAGCCTTACAGGTCAAATCATGGACCTTCTATATATTTTTCTTTTCCTCTTATTACACAGCATTATCACTGATTTTATCAATATTGGATCACTGTCATGGTCAAAATGTCTAAAAAAGATTTTTGTGGGAAGATGACCTCTGTGTTGATTTGACGGTGAGATCGTCGATTTGTTTTGACAAATGTGTTGAGGATTGTCAGGGAAATTGTAATTATGTTTGAAATAACTGTATTTTGATTTTTAGAGAGTTATTTGCATTGTTACAATGATTTTTGAGGTTTTGATTTTTTTTTTTTTTTTTTTGGGGGGGATTTTTAACCTCAGTATCTATAAAGCCATGCTCAAATCTAAATGTTCAATCAATGAGGTGAACCAAATTGAGCAGGTTTGTGGTGACACAGCTTTAAAGCTTTTCAATAACCTCAAACCATTCAAGGAGACGTTTCTGCTTTATGTTTGTCTCAACATATTTCTTCTTGTTTGATAATAACCAGCTTCGCATTGTCATAAAACCAAAGCCATACATTGGAGATGGGCCTCTATGCAGTCAACAGCAGGTTGATCTTTGCCTAACCTAAGGATTTCACCATCCTTTGAAGCAGCATATATATGGTATTCTATTCAACTTTTTCTTATTGCCCTTCTTTTCACAGATTTGCTACCATGTTCTTGGTTTGGTCCATGGAATCTGGACTCCTATCCCTCGAGCAGTACGTGTTTACCTTTTATTTTTCTATAAGAATATTATGCTGCCGTTCCTAATAGTAAAATAAGATCACTGATTTCTTCTGGAAATATTTTTTTATTGCTGGGACAGATAAAAGACTATATTGCGACTCCAAAACCTAATGGCTATCAAAGTCTCCATACAACAGTAATTCCATTTCTGTACGAAAGCATGTTCCGGCTTGAAGTTCAGGTAGGTGTAAATGTTCAATTTTGGTTTCACGTTCTGTTTTCCTTCAATAGTTATGTATGTGGTTTTCTTGAGCTATAGCTGTTAATACTGAATACCTCTCTTCTCTCTTTGCTTAACTAATAGTTTACCACATAATTTGTTGTTACTAACCAGTTTTATCAACTTTTGGTCAGATAAGAACTGAAGAGATGGATCTGATAGCTGAGAGAGGCATTGCGGCTCATTATAGTGGCAGAGCATTTGTTACAGGTTTGGTTGGACATGTGATGCCTTATGGTAGAATTTCTAGGGGGAAGATAGTATGTCTTAACAATGCAAATATTGCACTAAGGGTACCCTCTTGTCCTTGACAAATTGTGTTAGTTTGTAATCATCCTTGAAGGAATGACTTGATAACCATTTCAAGTCCCCTGACTTTGATGCTAGTTTCATGGATGAAGTCCTTTGTTTCCTCCAGATTGGTTGGCTTAACGCAATCAGAGAATGGCAAGAAGAGTTCGTGGGGAACATGAGCTCTAGGGAATTTGTGGAAACTATCACTAGAGATTTATTGGGTAGTCGTATTTTTGTGTTTACACCTAGAGGAGAGGTACGTTAGTGGATTCTTGAATATGTTTTGAGTATTGGGCAACATTATTTAAGTTCTTATGCGAAAAATAGTGTCTTGATATAATTTTTTTGTTTATACGTACAGATTAAGAACCTGCCCAAAGGGGCCACCGCTATTGATTATGCTTATATGATACACACTGAAATTGGCAACAAGATGGTGGCTGCTAAAGTATTGTTCGCAGTCAATTCAAGTTTTCTTTACAAAATAAAGCTAAAGTAGAAGTGAAAGATAGAAACTCTGAGTTTTAAGTGTATGGCTTTCTGTGTTGCAGGTTAATGGTAATACTGTTTCTCCAAGGCATGTACTTGCAAATGCGGAAGTTGTGGAGATAGTTACCTATGATGTTAGTATTTCGTCAACAAATCTTATACCTTCTTTTTTACTTGCACTCAACATTCTTTATCTAATTTCTGTTGTGTTAATTTGTTGAATTGTGGTGTCGGTTTTGCAATCCTGTCATAATAACTCATCAAAACCAATATATTGTGAATAATTACACTATTCATTTATTCTGAGTGTTGCAACATCTTAACGTTTTATGCATCCGTGTGCATTGTGATAACTCTGTCTAGATAATGATTAGTTATTATTTGTTTTTTTTAATAACCTCAGTATCTATTGTGCATCGTAAATCTTTTACCAGGGTCTCTCTAGTAAATCTCGATTTCATAGGCACAAGAAGTGGTTGGAACATGCAAAGACACGCAGTGCCAGACATAAAATTATGAAAGTAGGTTAAGTAATTAAAATAGCTTTATATTTCTGAGACTTTTTAATTGGGCGATCTTTGTTTATCAAATTATCATTTTCATTTTAGTTCTTACGGGAGCAAGCTGGACTTTCTGCCGCTGAAATAACAGCAGATAAAGTAAATGACTTCATTGACGATTCTGAAAATGAGATTGAAGCAGAAAAATCCTCAGATTATTTGAAGAGCAAACCAAAGTGGTTTGAGGCCATGTCTGATCCCTTCATAGTTAAGAATGGTAGTGTTCGATCCCCACAGGTTAATGGAAAACATAACAAGCATGTGCAACATGTGAGTTTGGATGCCAAAGGGGAGCTATTTAAGGGAAACGGAGTTGCTAAGATGATACAAGCTAACATCTCGGTTAATAAGGATGTCCTGCCTGGTTTACAGAGTTGGCAATCCAGCAAGATTGCATCTTGGCACAATCACGAAGGGCACTCCATCCAGTGGTTTTCTGTAAAATGCATAGATCGTAAAGGTAAAGAATATTCTTCTAGTACTCTCTTCTTTTCTTGGTTACTTTACTACCATTAGGTTCTTTCTAGAGATTCGATACAGTTAATGATATTTTAATGCCAGTGAACATGTGAACCATAACAGGCAGCGAATATATAAAATGCACCTGTTTCATTCTGATAGGCACTTTATTATTGTACTGTTTCATTATTTCAGGAATGATGGCTGAGGTTTCGGCAGCATTTGCAGCTGTAGGCATCACTATATGCTCTTGTGCGGTAAGTTTCTGAAACTCAATAACATGTCTTTCCGTCCCAAAATAAGTGTCCTAATTTTCATTTTGAGAAAGATTAAGAAGCTAGTTAGTGTTCTATATTTTCTCATTTATCCTCATGCATGTGTTGTAACAAAGTTAAGGGATATTAACTAACTTATTATAGGGACACTGACACTTATTTTAGTGTTACTAATGCGATGCAAATTGTCTAATATCTTCAATATCCATGACCAGGCCGAGACAGACAGAGGAAGGGGATTGGGTGTCATGCTATTTCATGTAGAAGGAAACTTCGAAAATTTGGTAGTTTATCACTTTTGAATTATCCCCTAGTGGTGAACCTACCACGTATTGATTTGTGCGACTACTCTAATACTGTTTTTATTTTTCTTTGTCACAGCTTAATGCTTGCAAAACCATAGACATGATCATGGGGGTTTTACGATTTTCCACCGGATGTAGTTTGCCTTGGACGGAAAACCACCAAATCCGTGAATGCTAATCAGTGAGCCCAACTGGTATGCCCTGCAATATATTACTTGGGTAAGAAGTTTTGTCATGCGAGGACGGAGATTGGAGCATTGTTCATGTATTTGGTTCCTTTCGTTTCGGCTATTTGTTGGACACTTTTAAACAAATAAACCAGCAGCAGCTAATTGAGCTAGGTCTGTGGATAATGGATTTAGGGCACTGTATATAGAAAGAAAAAAAAAAACTACAGTTAGGTTGGAGTATGTATAGTTGTATACACATCACATGTAAAGATAGATACTTGAAAGAACAAACAATAAATAAAATGTATAAAACAAAGAATTGTTTCAGTCTCAGGTTTATATATACTGGATATTCTTTTCCATTTTCTTATTGTTTCCTGGATTGGATGATTTTAATTTTTATGTCATTGTCTCTATGAAGAACCAACTAAGTTAAAACAAAAACAAAATATAATATAATGTACAGAACAACATGTTCATATTTTTTAAATTATTATTATTATCTCACTACTAATCAAAAATAAATCGTGACAAATTCAGTTATTGAAGGGGATGCTATGAATCACTGGTTTAGAAGATAACAAGACATGGCATCAAAACGGAAAAGCAAAAGCACCAGCAAGAACATCACGAACATGGACGACCACATCCAAGTGGATGATCTCGATCTCGACAGCTTCGCAGTTTGTGCAACTGCTGTTGCTACTACTTCTTGCTGATTATGATTCAGTGGCACAAGCTCCTCTTCCTGGTTTTCCATCTCGACGTTCGAATTTGTTTCACTTACATTGTATTCATCGTCGTAGCTGTCATTACCATTACCATCATTGTCACCATCATCGTCCTCAGAGAAATTTTCACTCGTTTTTCTAGCTTCCATAATCGGATGCTCCTTTGCAATGCCTGTCCCGTTTTCACTCGTTTTTCTTGCTTCCATAATCGGATTCTCCTTTGCAATGCCTGTCCCGTTTTCTGCCTCTGCATCTTCCTCACGAGGCCTATCAAAATCAATCTTCATATCCTTGAGTTCTTGTGCCAGTTCTTCAATAGCCTCTGCTGGCCAAATAGCCTCATCATTGCATACCGAGGAAGATTCATCTGCTACTACCGAGGCCTCCTCGCCCTCATCAACAGACTCATCTTCTTCAACTTCAATTTCAACATCGAATTCGTCGTCTTCTTCTTCTTCTTCTTCTTCTTCTTCTTCGTTATTATCTTCATCAGCTTCTATAATCGGTGACAGTAATGCTTCCGCATCAAGAGTCACCTGATGTATAAGGGGTTTCACAATCAATCTCTCGACAACAGGTCCCTTTGCTTCCTTCATAGGCAAAGGCGGGTCCACGATATCAATCACTGGAGATTTAAATTCTTCCAAAATACCAGCAATGAACTCTGGTTTCAATTTGTTGAATGGGATGATCTCTTGAATGGCTGGCTTTAGGCTGCTAAATGGAATAATCTCCTCTTGATGGGATGGGATTGAGTAATTGATAAGTGGGACAATCTGCTGAGGAAGATTGGTGGGTCTCTCTCTTAAACTATCTTTAGGCTTGGCTTTCTCTTCCTGAACCAAAAACAAACACAAACTTTTGTTCATTCACAACCAAACAAAATATTTGAACCAACCTAAAACTTAAAGCTTACAAAAGGATGGCCCAACTAGTATATCATGTGCGGATAAGAAGAGAGCTAACATAGACGGACTCAACTAGTACATCATACAAGCAGACTGAATAAGTGAACGGACCCTACACGTGGGCCAAGACAAGAGCTAAGACAGACGGGTCACTAGCTCAAACAAAATAGACTCTGATATCATATTAAACTTAAACCAACCCAAAAACTTAAGATTATAACGGGAGTTCAACTGGTATATCAAGTGACGAAGGCAAACAACAAGGTTACTTAGAACTCCACTCACGTGCATTAAGACCGACAAGACACGAATAAGTTGAATTTGAACGAGCATTATCATCAATAACATTACATTCTATCTTCTCATTGACTCAACTGAATCTGACGGGTTGAGTGATAATTATTATAGTGACATTCTCCGCTCGAATGAGTAGAGGATAGAGAATAGATCAATTACCAAGGTGGAATTTTTGGCAGAGATCATATAATCAATCTGTGTCATAGTCTTGGTCTGTGTGACATCCATCTTTGTTGTTTCATGGTTTGTTGTGCAACTGCAAATTAATTAAACAAACAAACAAACAAATTAGTAAACCACAAAAGAGAGACAACAAATAGAGATTTAGCTAACCATTGATTTTGAGGATCATTAAGCCCTAGCCTTCCTTCTTCTTCTTCTCCATCTGCTTCTCCTTCTCCTCCTTGTTTTTCTTCAACATTCTCTGTTTTTTTAACCTGCTCTTCCTTCTTCTTAGCTCCAGATTTGGAGCGTCTCTTAATCGCAAAAGTCGCAATCAGTCCGGCGACGGCCATAGCTCCGCCCCACGCAAGCACCGCTCCGTTAATTCCGCCGCCGCCGATACTTATCGGCGGTCGCGGCTGCGGCTGCTGTCTCTTCTCCTTCCTCTGCGGATTCTCCATATTTTTAATCATCTGAAATCAAATTGAAAACAGGAGATCGATTGAGAAGATGCGAAGGAAGGAAATTGTGGATTACAGAGAATGGTGGTTTTGGTTTGTTGAACAAAAAGAGAAGAGAGAGAGAGCAAATAAAAAAGAGATTGTTAGAGATAGAGAGAGAGAGACAGAGAAATTGGGTTTTAGGAGGAGGGAATGGGTTTTCGTAGCATCCTTTTAGGAGGACACTGCTCTGTTTCTTCTGGTTGCTTCCCGTTTTATTTGCCTCTCTCCGATTTTGACGCTCCTTTTCTCTATTTTTGGTGTCTTTCAATTCAACCCCAATTGCTCATTTTCATTTTAGTAAATTCTATTTTTCTTCTAATAATTGAGACTAAATTTGGAATTTGGGATTTATATTCTATGTAAGATGGATTAAGAGATAAAAATTCACCCATTTATAATTAGTTGCTTTTAAGGATGAAAATATAAGAGAAGAAATTCTTGTACTTTGAGTGGAGTTGGTAATTCATGTTTCGGGTTGAAATTTAGCTTAATATTTTTAAATGCGTGTTAAAAAATTGAATGCTACTAAAATTGTAAAGAGTGTGGCTTGCGGATCTTTGACGAGTGTGCGGCAGGTTTAACAACTTAATTTAAAATTTGATCATGTTTATTTTGTGCCGTCCTTACGAAAACATAAACTTATTTTTTTTTTTTTCACATCAAATTATCATCTCTAATCTCAAGAATTAGCAAAGAGAATAGAAAGTGGATGAGTCGGACACCAAGACTTTGTTGTTTACTTCACATATTTCCAAAGATAAAATGATTGTAGAGATATGTGAAATGAAGTAAAACGTCGGTAGATAATAACAAATTTGTTTGATAAACCTATGTTTGCATACAAACATTAGGAATAAAAGTGAGGTCGGCAAATATGACATACATGTCTACTGTCGGTAAGTCAATCTTATATCTAAAATGGTTCATCTTATAAAATAAATAAACAAAATACATATTTAAACCAGAGGTCGATCCATATGTAATCCGAGTCAATTATATTGTCTTATTTTCCTAATTTTTCGAAGATTAAAATAAATTTTATCTTAACAATACAAGAACTTGAATTGAGCTATTTTATTAATAAACTTGAGTGACGAAATCTCATATCGGTGGCCTAACGTTAAGATGTATGTAAATATCTCAAAACAATACTAAAGAAGAAATAAAAATTGTGAAATCAAACAAAAAGTAGACATTTATATGTTGCACGGAATGCATGAGTGATTGTATAGTTACGTTTTACAATAAGTATATGGTATCATGAAAATGGTACCTAAAAGATCATACACGAAACCAACTTGTTTCTTTAATATTCATCATTTATCCTATACAATCTTGCTCAATCCAAAGCCAATTTAATTATTATAACCAGCTTATAACATAATCCAAGCACTATATTAACTTCTCGATCCATGATTTTTTATTGCACATCTCTTCATACAAATCACATACGAAATTGCATCCCAATTATCCAATAAAAAACCCAACAAATTGAACCAAAACAAAGAAAAAAGTTTCAATACAAAACTACCAATTCATGGAACTAGTCAATTAGCCCCTTGAAATTGCACTATATTAGTAACCACCACTAGGAACATGCTCGGTTGGTTTCGCGGGTTCTTGTTGCTCGGATGTGTAGATGAAAGGCGCGAGAAGAGAGTAGAGCTTCATTTTCTTTTCGTTGATGATGCGATAAGAAGTAAGAGAAGCTCCACTGATACCGTTGTTCTCGTCCGTTGGGACATCGCAACTATCCATTGGCGAGCTCTCAAGAAAAGCTTTGCATTCCTTTAGCTTCATGTTGTTTTCAACGTCAGAGCGGGACAATGTGGCGAAAAAATACCCTTTTGCGTCGCATGGTTGGCTCAGTATGGAGAAAGGAGCTCCCTCGTAACCCTGATCGTCCTCCGCTAAACATGTTATTCTTGCCACAGCTCCTGTACGTGCAAAAACGCGTTAAATTGACTTTTAGACACTACCTCTCAGACCAATTTGCTAATTGAGACATCATTTGACCAATTGGAGTTGTTTCAAAAAATTATTTATGTTCGGCAAAAATATCAATTGCATTTTATCTGATCCCCTTAAAGTTCACCAAAAAGCATACAAGAGATTCGTGGTTACTCTAGAAACAAGTTCCTTAAAAGAGATTATCTCCTTTACGAAATCATTTCTTTACCGAACAAGTTACTACAACGTTTCTTCAAATTTTATTGAGCAGATAATAATGCTACTAAACAAACACTTATGCGTCATCTAGCTAGTGAGACATCTTTGGCGTGTCAAAATCATGTTCGGTTAGTTTTTCCTGTCTCGAAAGAATTAAATTGATTCATTAGTTAAATCTCCGTCAAACTCACGAATCACACCGACTTTTTAAAACACATATAATATTTAATGTTCCAACTCATAACTATAGTACATAAAGACAAAAGTTGTGATTCTATGCATGTTACCAAGAAAAAGGTAGTTGAAGAGGAATTGAATACCTTGAAGTGGAACAACTTTGTAGGCTGATTTGCATAAAATGAGGCCTTGAATGCCAATAATGTCTAGCTTGCTGTGTTCTTGTGGTTTTGGCTTTTCAACGTTGGGTTTGGGGGCATACCCATAATCAGCGGCTGAAGCAATAACTAGCCATGATGTTAATGACAATGACAAAACAACCATGCACATGTTTGTGGTCATTGCCATTTCTTTTTCCTTCTCGTTTTGTGCTATTGGTTGTGAAGCTACCATCAAGGTTTTATAATCTAATTTATGAAACATTATGATAATCTAATTTGGTTGCACGACTATGGGCTATACAGACACGACGTGCGTGCATATACATATCAAAGACAGCTCCTATGTAAAGTATAAAATATAGATTTATAATAATGAAAAAAATTCTAAATTTATTAGTTGGCAATATTTGTGAAAATGGGCTTACATGCCCACAAGTTGATCGAACTACTGAATTTGGGCCGTGATGCTTAGAGAAGCCGAACAGGCCCAAATCAGGACTCAGTCTTTTGTACCCATTTCCAGTTATATTGGGCTTTGTTGGGCCGGCCTGCCAATTACACCCAACTTGATGCTAACAAAACCGAACATGGATTTAAGTCTTCATGTATATATTGCACCCAAAATTTTATTATATCATCCATGTAATCGAATTCGACTAAGAAAAACATCTAAAAATGAAACAGTCAATAGACTCAATACTGGCTTGGCATACGACTAGTACTGGTCAGATCGTTCGTTTTGGCCTAGATTCACCCGATTTTGGTTCAATCGGCCAAAACCCACACATTGGGTGATCTACAATATCCAGTCCACACAACTCGGTCCAAGCTCCAATTGGGTCACACGTGTTAAGATTTGAGGTATTTAGAATTATTTTTTTAATTACACCGGACTTCCTGTATATTCTCCCTCAATCACAATTAAAGTTGGTAATTTAGATCCAAACTCGCGGGCATCCGACCAACTTTTAAGTCAATCAAACTTATACAAACCAACATATTTGTGCTTAACATCCGACATCCGACCTGAAATTCGATTTGTCAACTCTATTACAGTCACATAACTTCTCATTTAAGTACTCCTAAGAGCCGAGGTATATTGTAAAATTTTGCTATATATTATTTCGTTTTGTTTTGTTTGTTAGCCAGTTTCTTGTATCTTACCAAGTCACTTGGCTGTCTGGAAAAACCAAAGTGAACAGTAATTGGTGTCCGGAAGTGGAAGCCAATAGCAATCGCGCAAGCGATGCGAGCTGTCCACTGACCTTCGCTATGCCCAACTGGATGCCACTGAATCTTTAGTTAAACACAACTTGATAGTAGCCATCAAGGTTATTTTGGTGATTTCATATTGGTTTAAAAATTTTGTCACAAAATAAGTATTTTTTTTACAATGTTGATTATTCATGAATTGTCAATAATAAGTTAGTAAGTATCATTTAAAAAAATTATTAAGTTATATCAAATGATCATTATACATGAGTAAATATGTCACACTAACTCATTTATTCTTATTTTTTCTCCAAATGAAAATATGAAATCAATAACATCCATTTCAAGAAAGAAAGAGTTTTAAAACCTAAAATCCATATCTTAAATTTGTTATAACCAAAACATAATAGAAAATCATAGTGAGTACACTAGCAAGAGGTTGTTCCGACTTAACTTGAAATGGTTCTCGGCTCAAATAAGGAGTAGTATATGCATTAAGTAGTATTTGGCATGTTGTAAACCATAAACGGTAAGTTTTTAAGTGATAAACTCTAGAATTATTCAGGACTTGGAAAACACGTAAGACCAATATTTTCTGCACCTCGGAACCTTCCAATTCATGGCACTACAAAAGCCTTTCCTCAGTCTGCAAAAAAATTTCATACCCTTAACTTTCTTCTAATTCCAACATTTGTCTATTCTCATTCAAAGCCTTCAATTACTGTCTCAGTGTCTCCAACTATCACTCCATTGCTTCAGATTCTCATTTCTCATTCAAACAAAAAAAACAAAACCATTTTAGTTTCATTCGAGAATGTGTGGTGGCGCTATCATCGCCGATTTCATCCCTCGCAGCCGAAACCGCCGTGTCTCCGCCGCCGATCTCTGGCCCAGCTCTCCTTTTTCCAAGCTCACCGCCTGCTTCGACTCTGATTCTGATCTCGGTCTGAAAAGAGCCAAGCCCATTTCTGGTAATCCATTTATGTTCTGTGTTTTGGGTCTGTAACTCTGTATTGGTGTTCTGGGTGATGTTTTCTGATTGAGGAATTTTATCGAACAGGTGGTGGGCAAGCAGAGGAGAAGCCGCCGAAGAAGCGCCAGAGGAAGAATCTGTACAGAGGAATCAGGCAGCGTCCATGGGGGAAATGGGCGGCTGAGATTCGCGACCCGAGAAAAGGTGTTCGGGTCTGGCTCGGGACCTTCAACACCGCCGAGGAAGCGGCCAGAGCTTACGACAGAGAAGCTCGCAAGATTCGCGGCAACAAGGCCAAAGTTAACTTCCCAAACGAAGACACAAAACCCACTAAAACCCAAGTCTCCAACAATCCTGCTGCTCTGCATCAAGATCCGAGTTGTGAAGGCGTGGATTGGCTGAGGTTTGGGTATGACCTGAACCAGATCGATTCGAATCAAGCGTTCGCTGTGAACAACAACATCGATGAACCAATTGTTTTCTCTGGGGACGAACATTCTGGTTCTGTGTCAGATCATGAGGTCTGTGCTCAAATGGAGGTGAAAGAGGAAGAGAAATTGAATTTGGCGGAGGAGGAAGAAAATGAAGTGCAGATTCTGTCGAAGGAGCTGATGGCCTATGAAAATTTCATGAAGTTTTATCAGATACCGTACCTGGATGGCCAATCTGTGGCACCTGCGAATCCTGCTCAGGAGAGTGTTGTTGGCGATCTCTGGAGCTTCGATGATGAGGACGATACAGTCCATATTGCTCCAATGGCTTGATTCATGACCTCTGTTAGGGTTTTGTGGAATTGTCATTAGATTCTTAGGATAAGAAAGTCTAATTTTGCTGAAGTCATGTTCATGTCGTCATGTCAATTGTTAAGTAACAATGTTTTGTCTTGGTAGTTTCAAAGTTGATGAAATGCAATTTGAATTTTCCGTTAAAATTTTCTCATTTTGCTGATGCTACTCTTCAATATGGATTCGATTCAATTCAACCGCATAAAAATCGCATGCGTCTTTTTCATTTTCTTTACAATGATCATGGAAGTGGCGGCGGCAAGCAGCGAGGGCAAAGAAGTCAATTCAGGTGGTTGGTATTGATTGGTAGAGGGCAAAACAGACAAAGCCAAAACCAAGGGGCGACTTTAGCTGACTGTTTCTAGTTGCTGCCGTTGGTTTCTATTTCTATTTATAGTAAGAGCTGGAAACCACTGACAAGCAGCTCCTGGATTTGAGTTTTAGATTCTTTACCACTACAAAAGTTCATTTACGTTGTACATGGTTACTACTTACTACAGTACAGTCGTAAGCTAGGATATTGGAGGCCCAATATCATTAAATGGGCCACAGAAACCCAAACTCAACTAAGCTGGCCCAATGTCAATATGAGGCTGTGCTAATGAAGAACTGAGCTGCAGGAGAATTTTTATTTTTTTATTTTTATTTTTATATTTATGGTCAATTAGGTTGCAACAAAGGTTGAAAAAAGTAGTATATATGTGTTGTACAGTATATAAGAGAAAGAACCTTAAACCATGTTATATTTGGCTTAGTAGAGGGTATGACACCTTATTAAAATTATGAATCCAGTAGGATGGTTCGTTTTCACAAATTCATTCTCTTGCCGTACTTTTATACTACTCAACTCATATTGAACCAATAACATCATCATATGCACATGTTTCCTTGGGGATCATTTAACACACATTGGTACTCAGAATCCTATTTTTAGGTTCCATACCAAGCAACTATTTTTTCCACTGTCTATTATATATAATATACAAAAATACAATATTCATGCCAGTAAGAATCAGCTGCAGCAATTGGATTTATCCTTAACTAATGATATAATAGCAACAACAACAAAAAGGAGAAGAAAAATCATCACTGACATACCCGGGCGCGATATCTTCTCCTGCTAATCTAAAAACTCCTCTGGTAACGCGGATTGGCAGATGATACACCTTCATGATCTCCGAATCCTGATCTGTGCCCAGTAAGATTTGCACTTCCATGATTTGTTCGGTTATTTGGTACAACTTGGTGCACTGCTGAATCGCCGCCTGAACTGTTGCAAATCCCAAGTTTGACTATGAATGTGACTGTGCTACCTTTGTCAGGGCCCTCACTCTCAATCCAAATGTGACCTCCCATGAGGTTTACAAACCTGATAAGTAGAAAAAGAAATCATAAAAGGTTTTGATAGAGAAGAAGAAAGTAACACTATTTTTTGAATCACTAGTGCGCCACAAGGAGTATAGTTGGTTACCTTCTACAGATAGCAAGTCCTAGTCCTGCACCACCAGTACTTCTAGCAGATCCACACCGAGACTGCACAAATTTGGTAAAGATTTGTTGAATATCTTGTAGGAGAACCCCACAGCCAGAATCCTTAACCTGCGGCCCAAAAATAAAAGTAAAAAATAAAGATTTCAGCATCTATGCAAAACCGAATGAAGCAGCAGTTGAAAACCCTGGTTATGATTCCGAGTGAATGTATACCTCAGGTGAGTAAATGATAAAAGGAAGTGCAAAGCATTAAAATAGAATCAGATTATAAACAGGTCTTTAGGACTTCTGTAATCGCCGAATTGAATCTCTCAAAAGTATGAATTCTATAGCTGAGCTAGGAAATCAGGTTAGAATATGCTTTGGTGAAAGTAAACAGCAGATAATATTAACCTGCACGCGCAAGTAGAAATGGCCATCACTCGACACTGGGTAAAATTCAGGAGGTCGCCAATCTCTTATTGACTCAGGTTTTGCAACAGAAGCTATGATTGATATATAACCCTCCTTTGTGTACTTCACAGCATTACCAGCAATGTTTAAAATAGTTTGCATAAGCCGTTTCTCATCACCAACAGCACATACAGGTAAATCTGGGGCAAGGATCATAGTCATTGACAGCTTCTTCACCGATGTAATAGGCTTTATCAAATTAATGACCTGCAATTCAATGCATGAAAATCGTTAAACTTTTGTTGCTGCATGCATAAGAGTGAAACGAATGTTCCAAACAATCTCAATTTATCAAGTAAAGAATGGAATGTAGTTACCTCTCTGAAGACCCCGTGAAGATTGAACATGCCAGCCTCTAGTTCCAGGCTGCCATCTTCAAGTTTAGAAAGATCTAGTACATCATTAATAAGTGCTGACAAAAGGTTGCTACTCTTTAGTACAGTCTCTATCATGATTCTCTGCTCTGCAGTTAGATTAGTTTCTAAAAGAAGAGAAGACAATGCAATAACTGCATGCATTGGTGTCCTCATTTCATGGTTCATGACAGCAAGGAAATCATTGCGAGCATGGATTGCCATCTCAGCTTCTCTTCGAGCTAAATCTAAAGCAACATTCTGCTCCATAAGCTGATCACGGGCTCGCATAGACTCTTCCAAAATAGCAGCATGTGAAAGAGCAACAGCTACCTGTGTAAAAATAAAAGGTAAAGTCAGATCTATACGTTCTAGGTGCAGTCTGAGGTTTGCATTTCAGATATAAGATAAGAAACTCCACAACAGATTCTGTGGTACAAAAATCATAAATAAGTATGAAGAAAGCCAAATGTAGACTACACAAAACTGGAAGAAAATAGTTCATCAAAGACTAACATGCCTAGAAAGTTAACAATCAGGAAAAAAAAATGTTCATAAAAATTGAAGAACCTCACATCAAACATTAATTTCATTTTTCTACGGCAAATTAGCATTAGAAATGTCTAATAAAGTAGGGAACGTCAACATCTATTTTTCAAGAGAACATAAGCAATGTGTTGATTAGGAACTTATATGGAGCAATATATAGGCATTGTACACATATAACATTAGATATAGCACTGGGAAATAACACATTATCAGATCGATAATGAAATCAATGAAAAGAAATAAGACATATGACCTGGTCTGCAACAACTTCAACAAGCTCCAACTCATGTTCTCGCCATTGTCTTGCACTATCCGTAGGAAGAATCAGAACCATTATAGCATAGCTTTTTGTGGAGAGCTCAGGCCAATCACTAATTTGGAAATTTGAGAGATTTAAAAGAGGTACCCGCACAGCAACAACCACAGGTGGCACATACCGCCCTACAAGAGGTCTGATCCTAGCTAATGGGCATGTATGTGGTATAGCCATTGCTCGGGCTGTATTGAAAACCTCGGTGATTATTGTATTATTTATTGGCACATTAGCTCCAGTTGATACTTGTGTTAAGGTGTGCGAAAGTTGCAGATTCAAACCACTTTGGGACGGCATCCATAAAGCACATTCTTCCAGACCTAAGGTCCTCCCTAGTTCATCAAGAGTGGTTCTCAATATAGTATGCCTGTCAAGTGTGCTTCTAATTTCATGGGTCAGCATTCTGACATGCCTTCCGGTTTCTTCTTGAGTAAGAATAAGACCCATCTCCCTGTCTAGTTCTTCAGCCCTGTTCTTCAGAAATAATTCCCGAGTTTTAACGCTTAGTAGGTCTGGAATAATATGAACTAACATCAGAGCAGTTGCGCATGATACAATAGCACAAGAGAGCTTCGCAACCGTCATCACCACAGCAACAGCTTTAGAATGCATATTTAGTGTCCACAAGTTTATGAAGTGGGTTGCTCCACATAGGACAATGAAAGCACCAAACTGCATAAGCACCCATCTATACGGGAAGAATGCTGATTTTTGTACAAAATAAATAAGCTCCAGGGGAATGGAGAAGTATGCAACAGCAATTAAGAAGTCCGATATATATTGATATTTCACCAGAAGATCATCATTGGGCCATGGTGTGTCAATGCAATCACAAGACTCCATTCCTGACAACACACTGAATGTATCTGCGGATAGCAAAGAATGTGTTAACATGACATAACAACACTAAACTCAGCTCGCAATAAAACTATGCCATCAAGTTTTGTTCACAATTTCATGCAAAAATTCAGCATCATTCACATGATTTTGTAGGAGCTGCCAGACCGACAAAAACACTATTAAACTAAAATTAAGAAGAGAAAAAAATCTTATAACATCAATAATATTACGGATCCCCACAAATTTTCCTTGGAACTTCTGTACATGACCACTGGCCTTAACCTCACCAATTCTCAATAGTAATATAAACTTCAACCATGTCATTAAACAATTTAACAACATAAAAACTTATATTCACAAGTTCAAGAACATCAATTACAAAACAATAAAGAAATCAATTATTCTCCAACAAACCAGAAAGTGAAAATCCATGTCATTCAACAAATTAAACATCTTAAACTTATCTTCATTAGTTCAGGAGCAGTTTTTTTTTCTTTCAGAAATTCAATTATTTTCCAGTCGGTGAAATCAAGTTAGCTCAAATCATTGTTCTATTGACCAGACCACTAATAAACCAAACAAAATTCAAAAGTAACAAAAAATTCATCAATAGATTCACAACCATTGATGTTATCAGAAACACACGATCACAGTGAACAAAAAAAAATTGATGAAACTGCTCACCTTAGCAAAGAAGACGAAATGGACGGTGACGGATCAGTTGCAGAGTGAGGGAGGTCGATCTGGGCCGCTCATTCTGGGAAATGGTTTCGGAGAGAGAAGCAACTGTGAAGAGTAGCTAGAGAAAATATTGGAGAGTAAAGTGGAGGGAGCAAAAGCGTCACGGACAAGAAGGCGACGCACGAATTCACGAAGACTCGCACGCGCCGGAGCTGATTGGAATTTGGATCTCAAATTTAAAAATATTTTCTCACACGTGTGAGGGGACTGAAACTAGTGTGTTCATTGAACATTGTTTGGCTGCTCTATTCGTTTATGGCAGGTGGGCCCTGAATGGGCCGGCCCTTTTAGGGTGGGACAAAAATAAAATACTAAACTATAGTATATTATATTATAGAAAGAAAAAAATTAAACTAATTAAGAAAATCTAATAAGTAACATTTATATCCGCTCCAATTGCATTTGTAGATGTAAAGTATCTGACCGTTTCTAATTAGCATGTGTTTTGACTGAAATTTCTTTTTTTTTTTATATTATTATATAATGTTCGTTTTAATCAAGATAAAATTACTCAATTTTACTGTGTTACGTATTTTAAAACAAGAGCTTTTTGAGTAGAAAATACATAAATGATAATGAATTATTATTGTTGTTTGTCACGTCAACAATTTTTTTTTAAGTTTTTAGAAAATTGTCACCCACTAAAGAAATATATGATTGGCTAAAGACTAGTATGATATGTTGTTTTAAACTCTCTTTTTCTAGTGTCTTGTTACAATGAATATGGAAAGAGTATTTTGTTAAAATAATGAATAGAAGATTTGAAAGTCAAATTTGTAATCTATTGAACGGAATTGGATATTGAATTCTTGATATCACCATCAAAGTACATCGTATTTGGAAAGAAAATGCATCTAAGACATTGGCTGAGACAGTGATTGAATGGCGCTTAGTCAAAGGGTGCTGATGGAAACCAACATCGCTTTTCTTGAGAAAAGCCACCAAATAGATTCTTATAGAAAATTGAGTTAAACATTGCTTACCAATTAGACTAATAGCGGATAATTTTGACCCGAATCCTGAGACATTCAAAATTCGTCCCAACTTTGAATTGATTTAAACGACTTTGGAGTTGGTCGGATCAGAAAAGTTTGCACGAATTTGCATATTTTATAAACAAAAGTGAAACCCGGTCCAAATGCAAAACTTCTTCAGCTAAGTACTTGTGTTGTATACCATTTATTCATGTATGTAAATCAATCTATTACACCATTTCAATGCAAAATAAGGGAGGCATTTCCTTATTAACCAATCAGCCAACAGACACGGTTCTCATTCAAATGATCCCAAACAAAATGGGAACACTGAGAAAACATTAAGAATATTGTTCTTGAAAAGAATACTCTTGGGATCAATTATTCTCTGAACCAAAAATTGCACTTCAGGAATTGATCCTGATTTTACGTGATCAACAATGGAAAACTTCTTCAGCTTGTCAGTCAGATGGGCCAATCATTTTCTCGGGCACCACGAGAGTATCAAATTCTTCGCTGCTGAGCACTCCTAGCTTCAATGCAGCTTCCTGCAATGAATAATTTAACGTGTGTAAGATTTAATACTTCACCTGTCGTAAGTAATAGCGGGATCAAGCAACTACAGAATCCAAAACACCCGCATCTAATAATATTATGTGCAACTAATTGCTTCCTACTGAGTAAATAACAATACTCCAACATGATAAGCCTGTAATCATATACTTCCTCCGTCAAAAAATGAGTATCCGCTTTGCTTTTTCTTTCTTGTAAAAGTTAAGGATAAGTAAGTTAGGGTTAGACTTTTCACTTTATATACCCTCTTGCACTCATGTTGTAGCAAACTCACAAGGGTATCAAACTAACTTATCTTAGGGATATTGTTGGTAATTCATGTATAACTAAGTAAAAAGAAGTGGACACTCACTTAGGGACAACGGGAGTATTAGATTACTCCCTCCGTCCCAAAATGTTTTCATTTTGAGAAAAATTAAGGAGAAGTTAAGTTAATGTTGTAAATTTACTCTCGTGACCCCATAAACATATGTCGTAACAAACTCAAGGAATACTAGCTCATTATAGAAAATTAGAAATACTATTGGTAATTCACTAACTTTCTAAAAAAGGAAAAAAACATTCATTTTGGGACAAAAATGCAAGACAAATAGGACATTCATTTTGGGACGGAAGGAGTATCACACACAGAATCCGACTGTCACAAGGATAAAGAGAGAAAAAATCACCTTTAGAGTGGTTCCTTCTTTGTGGGCTTTCTTCGCACATGCAGCGGCGTTGTCATAACCAATTTTCTAAAATAATGACACAATTTGAGTTATTTAAAAATACTATAATAAAAACCAACGCAAAAACAGACATTAACAGAGGGTTGGAAATGGATGCTTACAGGGTTCAAGGATGTGACGAGCATTAGTGACTGCAACACCATGCCAATTGTTTAGCAACAGGATATCAGTAAGCATTTGAATT
This sequence comes from Pelargonium nanum, assembly GCA_036897485.1. Classification (NCBI taxonomy): domain Eukaryota; kingdom Viridiplantae; phylum Streptophyta; class Magnoliopsida; order Geraniales; family Geraniaceae; genus Pelargonium; species Pelargonium nanum. Next base: position 5,454 of record JAYMTF010000981.1, on the reverse strand, counting down.
CAGCGTATAAATTAATTATACAAAACTTTATCAATGTGAATCTATCAACTAACCTCGTGCAGTAATTTTGAAATTCTTTCTTTGTTGGCTTGAATTCCTCTAACACAGTTCTTCTCGAAGGAAGCGGATGCATCTCCCACCAATCTTACAGACTGATACAATAATCAAAACAATGCATGAATAAAGAATGTATCCTTGAGAATGCAGCAGAACAGAAAATTTTATTTATCAAAAGATCAGGAGTATACAATTCACACAGCAAATCTAACAGAGACATCTTAGTTGGGTCAACAATATAGTGAACTTCTATTCCATGCATCCAGGACGCAAAGATCAGGAGTATACAATTCACATAGCAAATCTAACAGAGACATCTTAGTTGGGTCAACAATATAGTGAACTTCTATTCCATGCATCCAGGACGCAAGGATACACATGTAAACTAATCCACAGTTATAAGGGTGCAATACTTGAAAACATTTTCCACAAAATCTGGATAGGCTCAAATCATGATTTTTTTTACATATCTGAGTATGCACCTAGCAAGAATTTTCCAATTTGCGATTAGATTTAACAAGGCCAACTTGGCAGATTGGAATACCTTATCCCACAGAACTACCTAATCATTGCCGGTTGGTCTTGAATAAAAATGTATCAAGAATTTGGCACGTCCTAGGTAAGGTGCCACAGTTCTGAAATAACATTATGGATGACTTCTTAGATAAGAATCTCCATTATAGTGTAATTAGAACTTACATGTAGAAGAGCATTAGCAATCATTGGCTTGAATACATTCAATTCGAAGTGGCCATTTGATCCACCCACCGTTATTGCCACATGGTTTCCCATAACCTGCAAGAATATAAGAATATTGTAATCAATTGCAAGGAAAGATCTAAAATGACAAGCCAAGCAACAATGAAGCATTCTGAAGTACCAATGTTAAACCGTGTAATTCTGATTCAGAGGGGGAATAAGGAAGCAAGATTACAATTTTCAAGTATCTGAATCAATCCTTGCTAATAAGTTCTCCAGCTGTTTAGATTATTGTAACTAAGCAAAATGAATTAATGAAATCACCAATGTTTACCTGAGCACAGACCATTGTGAGAGCCTCGCACTGGGTAGGGTTAACTTTACCCTGAACCAGAACAAACTCAGTCAATTATGAATTGTAACAAGGTTAAGAGACCAAAACTGTAAAGTAGCTTTTGCAAAGAAATTTGGCTTTTGGGTTAAAAACAAGTATATGAGAATAATCTTACAGGCATGATACTACTGCCCGGCTCGTTCTCAGGAAGAATGAGCTCACCAAGGCCGCAACGAGGACCACTGGAAAAGGAAAACGCTATGAAAGCTGTAAAAATAAGGTGACACTAAAAAGCAAAGGAGTTATGAAATACGGACCTCCCTAACAGGCGTATGTCATTTGCAACCTTCATCAGTGAAGTAGCGACTGTGTTAACGGCTCCACTAGTTTCAACAAAAGCGTCATGCGCAGCCTGGAAAAAACTAGTCATTGAGCACACAAAACTATGTTTCCATATAATATGAGACATAAGATGCCACTGATCAATGAGTTACGGAAAGAGTAGTAAAGATATAAGGAATTAGTGACTAACCAAAGCTTCAAACTTATTCTCTGCTGTGATGAATGGTAAGTTTGTCTCCTCGGCTACTGCTGAAGCTATCTTCACATCAAACCTAGATGAAATTCCAGATTATGGGAAGTTTAAGCCTAAACTAGATACAAATAACAAGTTCACAAACATGCGACTGCGTTGCAAACAATAACTAAAAGAATGCCAAAGAGTATTTCATGTACATTAATAGGTGATTCTGGATCCCAAAAAAGAAAAGAAAAAGAACAGTACTCTGCTTTTAGCTAATATATATACGCGGCAACTCTTTCATGCTATGGGTGGCAGCAATTATAAAGCTTATTCACATGTAATCAATACTTAAAAGATAATTTTTATGAAGACAGTTCCCTATAGAAATGAAGCAACAAGACATGCATTCCATAAATCAGTGAACGAATCCTACATATACTCTCTCAGATAATAAAAGGGAATATGTGTTCTACCGTAATAAGTATTGATTGGAAACAGTGCTAAAGAATAAGTCATGGGAAAGCATTACTCAAAAAATGCATTGTATATGAAAGACATACCCTTTCTTGGTGTTCAATCCAGTCCCCACAGCTGTACCACCCTGAGCAAGCTGCTCAAAGATATTCCCAATTAGTCAGAATTATAAACTGAAAGGAGAGAAGGATAATGGCTAAAAGGTCAATGTGGACTACAAACCTGATACATACGGGGCAGAGTGCACAATATTCTGTCAATTCCATATTTCACCTGCAAACAGAGAACAAATCAATAAGAAATAACTCCCAATATCAACCTTTCAAGCAAAGATAGATCCAGCAAATATTACATACTGTAAGCTTACCTGTGTAGAATAGCCACTAAACTCTTGCCCAAGAGTTAATGGTGTTGCATCTTGAGTGTGAGTTCGTCCAATTTTAACAATGTCTTTGAATTCAATGGACTGGTAAAAAGAAAAACATGCATAGTAATATTAGCAGTATACTTGCAAAAGCATGTAGATTTAAGTGAAATGGAAACAAAATGTCATATGTGGAGTCACAAATCACAAAAGCAAACCTAAATGTCAGGAAAATATTATACAATAGTATTTAAGAATCAATATAAAATAGTGGTGAAGAAAAGGATGTGCCCGATGAAATAGATGAATAGGAAGCAGAGATTTCTGGTAAATGATATATTGGAGTACGGAGATATTATAATCTATATTAACTTATAGTATTTCAGTCCATGTGCAAACTATCACACACACACACACACACACAAACACCACATATTTATATAAACAAACAAATTTAAAATAAAATAAAGCTGTATAGCTCTATATGTGAAAATCTGCATGCATCCACAACAAACCTTTGAATGTAGTGTGGAATGCAAATTTTTCAAATTTGGTACCAGTCTTGAATTTATTTCCATTGCAGCTGCAATGTGCATTACCTGTTTAAGGAAAAAAAAATACAACCCATTATTGAAAACATAATAAACAGGCATATAATGAAAGAAACTAGATTATACAATTTTACATGAGTTGCCACTTGCTATCCAAGTAATCGGAGTTATTTTTACAATGCCGGAAATGTAACCTAGTAATTGATAACACATAAATGTGTACCTATTCTAAAAGTAAAATAGGGAAAGCAGAGACCACAAAAGGCTTACTGTTGGGAAAGTATCATTAGAAGATTGTGATCTGTTCACATGGTCATTTGGGTGAACAAACTTTCCACCACGCTTATGGCCAAGAATCTCAGCAGCTCTATTTGCAATAACCTGGAAATTTTCACATCTCCTGATAAGCTAAAACTGTAAATCATATCCAATAACAAGTTTGGAAACTTTGTACTGCACAAGTAAAGCAGCAAGCATAATTTTATAATTTTAACACTAATAAACAACAGTACATCCCAACACACATCATATGAACTATAAATGAAGCACTAAATCAATATTTCTATGAACAAACACTGTCAACATAAGATATAGCTAGTGACTTAAATAGACTGTCTGCAGAAACAATTGTTCTGGTAACCATGTTGACATGTTCTCTTTTTCACTCATTTAATACGTGAATGGTTTAACCGCCAACATAAAGCAAGTAGCCACTGTCAAATTAGTACTCAACAGGGTAATAGAAATTTCTTTTTCCAGTGGAAACAAAATATAAAACAGACCGTTAACCATACTCAGCTGCCACTAAGATGATCTATCTGATCATCAATAAAGAGGCCCTTCAAGTTCAGATACAACACAGAATTGTACACTAAATAACACCATATTACCAAGATAGAACACGTGATATATTTTATATGAAATTTATTATAGACGACAACGCTATTATGAACACCATACTAGAGAGACACAGTAATTAGCCCTTCAACTATACATAACAAAGTGTAAATGAGATTGACTGGCTGCTTCCATCTATATAACTATAAGACTGAGCTCAGACGAGAGGGGATTTCCTATGAAAGCTGATCTGTAAATTAAGTCATATGATTGTCATGCTCATGTGTATTTGTGGTTGGTAGGAGAACAAACTTTTCAAAAGATAATGAAGGAGCAACAAGTTTCCATGTAGATGACATATAAACTACAGAATCTGTAACTACAAGTGCAGAAATCATCACAAACCTCATTGGCATTCATGTTACTTTGAGTGCCACTGCCGGTTTGCCATACAACAAGCGGGAAATGATCATTCAGTTTTCCTTCAGCTACTTCTTGAGCTGCTTGCATTATAGCTTTTCCAATGGACGGATCAAGACCGTATTCCATGTTCACCTTCAATATAACACAACTAAGTTAATACTTCTTGCCTAAGTGAATAACAAAGACTACAAAGTCTACCACAACATGGGATAATTAGATGATGATATCTGTAGAGATTGAGAACAAACCTTGGCAGCACATTTTTTAAGGATTCCAAAGGCGCGAATAATCGGTTCTGGCATCCGTTCCCGGTCCCCGCCAATTTCAAAATTCTGCAATGATCTCTGAGTTTGAGCTCCCCACAACCTGGATTGCCACAGATAAAGTTAATCACCATAAACTAAAAACCACTCACTAAAGCAACAATCAAAGCAAATATTTCCGAAATCATAAACAAATCAATTTATAAAAACAAAAACAAAAAAATAACATAGAAGAGAAGAGACGTGCTTGTCGTCTGGAACTTGAATCGGGCCAAAAGTGTCGCGCTCCTCCCTGAAGGAAGTGGAGTACGGTCTCCAACAAGTAGCGTAGCGCAAAGCTCCGGCCAGTTGCGCCGTCGTAGTCGATCCGCCGGAGATGCGCCGGTACACAGCAAACATCGCCATTTCGTGCTCCTGCAAATACCACAACAACAATCAGATACGCTGTAAGTGCAGATCTATGGAGGCAAGTGTATGAACAGAGATGGATCGTGAAACCTTAGCAGTTTTAGATTGAGCTGAAATGGATTGGAGATGCAGTGACGAGAGAGGGTCGGAAGAGAGGCAGAGGGAGACAGAGATAGGTCAAAGAAGAAAAATATAAAAAATAGTGAAGCATATAAATGATATAAGGAATTGGGAGTAGCACCAGCCCAGCCAATGGGGCTTGCACAGCTGCACCACGCAACCAAACAATATGGGAGGCTAGTTTTGGCAGTTTTGGGGCTGTTTAACCGTAACAGTCTACTTGATTTATAGTTTGTTGGGTATATTTTCATACAAAGTATCACTATTGCACTATATTCATAAAATATAGGGAAAATTACACATACCACCCCTCAACTATACACATTTTAATCCTGGCTACCCTCAAGTATTGAAACTAACTACTGGCTATCCTGAAGTATGTCAAACTTCTTTCCATCCAA
>JAYMTF010000980.1:0-27582 GCA_036897485.1 Pelargonium nanum | reverse complement strand
ACTAGAGCTGAAAATTCGGGTTTTGGGTTGAAAAGACATGCCCCGACCAGCAAGAGGTAGTGTGGGTTTCATGATGGGTTGCGAGTTTTACATAGAAAATGTGCGGATGAGTGCGGGTTTCCTTGACTAGACCAGCACTTTTTCTATGGCATACCCGACCCGAAGTCTGTTTTAGTGTTGTATGTGACCCACAATGTGCTGGCTGGATTTCATGTGCCCACCCGCGGGTTTGAGTCTAAATTGTTGGCTCTAGTTAACACCAATGTTATGTTTTGGATTTGGAGAAATTGAGGGACAAAAATGTGAAAAATGGCTGCACGAGGCTCCCACTATTTTGGGTTCAGGAGAGCAACAACCTTTATTAAGCATGTTACAATATACCTTAAATTTGGGCCATCAGATATTAGCTTGATTGTGATGGTCCTTTACGTGGTACTAGAGCCTCGTAGAGCTAACGATCACAAGTTTGAATCCTTGACGCCACCCTATTAAAAGAAGTTCAAAAAGTTCTAGTGGAAATGAAAAAAGAAACATGTGCATGAACCAGGTGCAAAGTCGTAATGGGATTGAGATGTTCCTTTATGTGGTATTAGACTCTTTTAGACCCAACAATCACAAGTTTGAATCCTTGGCGCCTCCCTATTAAAAAGAAGTTAAAAAAAATTCTAGCGCCAATGAAAAAATAAACATGTGCATGAAGCCAGAACAACGTGTAAAGTCATAACAGGATTGCACGTGATGAGGCGTATCAGAGGAGCAGAAATGTATTGGCTTAAAATATAGTTAGGAAGTTAGGGTTAAGCTCAAATCTTAGTAATTACTTATGTTCGAAGAAATTACCATGGAGGATGAAACTTCTATTAATAAGATGTTAACCTTCTAAATAATTCTTTGCCCCCAACTTTTCCATGTTCTAAACATAGCATAACTGCATGAAGGGTAGATAAAAGGAAGTTATGTAGCAACGAGACTGATTTTGTTTCTTAATAGATCTTCGGAAACTGTGAGTCATACACGTATGTCGACAATGCGTTCAGTGGCTGGAGCAGTGAACAGCATTGAGCCGGTGGAGGTTGATATTGGATTGAGTCCTAGGGTAAATGCTGTGAAGCCTTCAAAGACAGTGGCTATAACTGACCAGGCGACTGCTCTTGTACAAGCTGGTGTCCCCGTCATTCGGTTGGCCGCTGGAGAACCCGATTTTGATACCCCAGCTGTTATATGCGAGGTATTTGTATATAATGTCCTTAATTACTTAAACCACTATTGAATGTCCTTTTTTTGAAAATGCGATATGTCCCAAATTTTGTACAAAACTTTTTGTTCAAAGTGTTGTGGCAATCTGCATGACAAATTATATTTCTTACTTTCGTGATGGAAAGTTAAGTTTAAATAAATAATAATCCGACATATACAATACCACCACTCTCCCATGAATTACGGGAGCAAAGCTTCCGGCTTATAAGACATTTTGTAGTTTGTACACTTGGCACATTATAGTTTGGCCAAGTCATCATCAAAATAATTGATGTGTCACATCCCATTAGTTGACACATCATTTTGTACAAAATTTGGGACATATTGTATTACTCTCTTTTTTTTTTTGGACAATTTATTTATTTAATGTGGAATTTAGGCTGGTATAAATGCAATCCGGAACGGAGACACGAGGTACACTCCAAATGCGGGTACCATGGAACTCCGATCAGCAATTTGTAATAAGTTGAAAGGTTAGTGTGCTATGTATATAATAATATTTATATAGTTTAACTAGCGTTTTTGAAAATTTGTATTTCTGAGATAGAGATTTATATGAAATGATATTTTATGGCAGAGGAGAATGGACTCTCATATACACCCGACCAGATTTTGGTCAGTAATGGAGCCAAGCAGAGTATTGTTCAAGCAGTACTTGCAGTTTGTTCCCCGGGCGATGAGGTGAAATAGTTTATACATTGCTAGTTATTACCAAATTGCAAATTTTGTATACTTAAATACCAGCCATTTCCTTATATGTACCGATTGAAACTGTTCTTATATTTTTATTTACTTATTTAGACTCTTCGTATTTAGCTTATTTGATTGGATCAAGTTACATAAATAAACCTTATTTTTGTGTTTGAATCATCTGTTGAAGTGTCACTGTAAATGGTGGATCTCGGGTTTCATTCAAATATTAGTTTATACATTGAAGTTACTGTCCTCACCCTGACGAAACGAAAATAATTTTTTTAAGCAATTTGTTGATTTGATCAATTAGTCCAACCTGACTTCTCACTCGCTTTGCTGTAAGGGGTGTCGAGAAGTATTGCTGTATACAAATGTTACCAAATCTATGTTAAGACAGATTAAGGAATAGCAAGAACTGATTTGGTTTTTCATATTCAGTTCTTAGGAGACGACTGTTTATCATCATATATTATGTTCAGAAATGTAGTAAGTCGAAAATGTAGGGTACATGGCTGCTTTGTATTTAAATGATAAGTTCTGTTACTTATGAAACTGGTTCATATTACCAATTAGCGTCTATTCTTCTTCAGGTTATTATCCCGGCTCCATTTTGGGTGAGTTATCCAGAAATCGCGAGGCTGGCTGATGCAACACCGGTGATTCTTCCAACACTCATCTCGGAAAATTTTCTTTTAGATCCAAAGGTCTTGGAATCTAAACTCACCGAGAAGTCAAGATTGCTGATTCTTTGCTCCCCGTCAAACCCGACGGGATCCGTCTATCCTAAGAAATTGCTCGAAGAGATTGCTGAGATTGTAGCGAGACATCCAAGGCTTCTGGTAAAATCACTAAACAAATAAATTGACAAACTGGTAGTTAGCAAATATTTTGATCCTAAACATTTTTTTTGGTTCTTCCGTATAGGTGCTCTCTGATGAAATATATGAGCACATAATCTACAAACCAGCGACTCACACCAGCTTTGCTTCTTTGCCAGGCATGTGGGAGAGGACTCTAACGGTCAACGGGTTTTCAAAGGTAATCATATGAAGTTATATTGGTTATTTGTACTAGATCATGGCTCTCATATTCTCTTCTTTACTTGCTTTGTTAGTAGGATTGGGAAAAATATGACCGGAAACGACAAACTGAACCGATTATTTGGTTAACCCAACTGATCAGTTATTAATAATTCAGTTTCGATTTGGTTGGTTTTAAAGTCTTAAAATAAATCGATTCGGTTTGAGAAACTGTTAAGTGACCGATCCCAGCCCTGCTTAGTAAGATTGTGAATTCTTCGACCTTACTCTTATGATCCATATTTATTTGTAGGCTTTTGCAATGACTGGTTGGCGACTCGGATATCTTGCTGCTCCCAAACACTTTCTTGCAGCTTGCAATAAGATCCAAAGCCAGGTAGGTTTCATCTTTCCCAATCTGAAACATACATTTTCTGTTGAATTCATCAATCTTTTTATTTACTGTTCTGTTTCAAACTTTCAATATTGACTATCTATGGTTGGTTTGAGTTTAGTTTCACCATTTTCTAAGTGACATGTGAAGCAAAAATGGTCTAATGTGCTTCAACTCTTACTTCATTGAGCGTTTTCAATTGTCAATTTATACTATTTGTGTTTGTGTAGACCTTTTCTGAGATGAACTATATTTACAGCCCTCATTTGATGCTGAATGTACTGCTTTAGAGCAAAAGGTGGCAAAAAGCATTGTGATGTTTATAGGGTTTTAGTGGAAAAATTTTTTGGTTCTAGACCTCGTGAATTTGTTCATGTTGGTTGGTGCTTCAACCTTTTGCGGGTAATGGTGAGTATCTGAATGAGCTTCAGATTAATCGGTCTTCTTTTAAGAAGGCATCGGGATTACAAGAAACAGGAATACAATATTCTTGAAAAGATGTGTGTATTTTCTTGTCACCGATTTGGAGTGGAAGTCCTAAAGAGAGATTAAGGGGCATGATTTAAAGAAGAGTTTAATATGATCTAGCTCAAAGAAAAGTGAAGGTATTTTTTTTTTCCGGTTCCAAACTTACTTTAGTCTGCCCCCCCCTCCAAAAAAAAACACTAAAAATAATTTGTGAAAGCATCGGGTGAGTAATTATTTCATTCCGGCTTCCTGTGGATGGGGATATATGAACATGCTGGGGTCAACTAGAGCTAACAATTTGGGTTTCGGGTCAGGTTGAAAAGACCTAACTCCAATCCCAATCCAAAAGAGGTGTGAGTTTCGGTTTTTACATAGAATGTATGAGTTGCCCAATCCGATGTCTGTGGGTTCGTGTCCAAATTGTCAGATCTAGTGTTAACGATCAACGAAATTCAAAGGTCATTATACAAAATGCTACAATCTTCAGCTAATTCTAGTGCTTCCTTTTATTCTTCCAGTTCACTTCAGGCGCGGGCAGCATTTCTCAAAAAGCAGCCGTTGCGGCATTAGGAATGGGCTATGCTGGCGGGGAAGCAGTTTCTACTATGGTCACAGCATTCAGGGAGCGACGCGATTTCTTGGTTAAAAGCTTTGGAGAACTCGAGGGTGTCAAGATGTCGGAGCCCCAGGTATGAGGTTAAATTAGTCTTTTTTTCATTATAGTAAATGTAAATGACCCTTCCGAACCCAAAATGGCGAGTCTCGTACACTAGACGGGGGTTATTTAACATACTTGTAAATGTCCATTTCTCGTTTTGAGTTGTATACAATAACGACTTGCTTTCTTGTAGGGAGCTTTCTACCTCTTCATTGATTTCAGCTACTACTACGGATTGGAAGCCGAAGGTTTCGGTATAATTGAAAACTCCGAGTCACTCTGCCGATATCTTCTGGACGAGGCTCAGGTACACAACTTTTGATTCTGCTTCACTATCATGCTCTTTCTAGCGATGGATTTTTATGTGTGCCGAACAATACAGAAGTGTATGATTGAACCAAATAGGGATTCATATTAGGGTTAGCAAATTCGACACGAATTTAAGCAAGATTGGGCCCAGCTTAATCGTGTCGTGATCATGTTGAACTAGAAGTGGCAATTTTTTTTCCGGGTTTGGGTCGAAAATGCTCAGCCCTGTCCTGTCTTGAAATGAGTGCAGGTTCAGGTTTTACGTGCAAAATGTCGGGTTTGAACCGACCCACATTCTGTGAACATGAATATTCTTGCTATTCATAACCAAATAAAACATTGCAACATGTCTTGTTTGGGTTTACAATTTACATACTAAGTTCCAGTTACTGCTTTCGATTATAGGTCGCCTTAGTCCCGGGGGATGCATTTGGGGAAGATACCTGCATCCGGATATCATACGCGGCATCCCTCACCGATCTACGAGCAGCTGCGGAGAAAATCAAGAAAGCACTTGTCTCATTGAGGCGTCGCGCGCCGGCTAATCAAGCTACATAACGTAAGCAAAAATTACTTGAATGTTTTAAATCGAACGGTCGATTTGCTGTTTCTCTGTTTATTAGTTGCCACAGTTACTTTTGTGTTATCTTGAAATCTTTAAGCAGGTTTGTTAATTAAATTGATCTCTGCTTATGGATAAGATGTGTGTATTTGGCACAATTTTTTTTTTGTAATCTTGAAATTTTAATAAAATGTAGGTTTGTTTGGTAAACATGATCTGCTTTTTTCCATACAGAGTTGGTGATTTGTATAACTGGCGTGCACCTGAATTTCGATTCATATTTTTGCGGGTTTGGATAGCACGAAATAGGCTAGTTTGATTTTCGGGTCGGAGAAATCCATACTACACCCGTACATTTTTCACTAAAAGCCTTAAAATTCATTTGAAACCCGGAACCCTTACTTAATGTGGGTCGGGTTTGGGTATGCGTTTTTTTGCATGACTTGAAACCCAATTTCTGTTCTATATGCTCATTTATCTATTTGTAGTTAGGGGTGTAATCGAGATGAAACAAGCCTAAAATTGTCCGGGCTCGACTCGGTAAAAAGGTAAAAAATAGTTGACAATTTGTCACAAATGGATTAGAAACTAAATCATAACAAATTGGTATAAATCTTAAATAACTTAATAGAAATTCTCATTGTACAACCTCCTAAGGGCAATTTTGTCATTTCACTCATGACACTAGCATGAGAATTCATGTTCTCTGAACAATAATACAAACCCAAAGAGTACATTGGATCAAAAGATGAGAGTGACAAGTCACAAAAGAAGACTCATAGATTTATACAATTATTATGTTCATTCAAGAATCTAATAGATAAATAAAGAATTTAAAATAAATATATAAAAAAAAGTAGTTGAAAGAAGATAAAAAAGACATGGTAGATTCACAAGATGGTACACAATGCACCAAAGTTTGTGGAAAAAGTTTATCAAAAACATGAAACACAAAAAGGGCAAGCAAGAATCATCTCCAACATTTTCAATTTTGTCAAATTTTAACCATATAAAGCTCCAACCCACTTTTTTGAAAAGTTTTCTTTTTTGGCCATCACATTATTCAAAATAATTATTTCATATAATCTTGTCGTCACGTGACTTTATTAGGTAGAGCAGTATTAGACATTAAATTAGATTCACACAATGTGTTTTATGATTTTTATCACATGGTGTGCTCTTGTATTTACAAGATTAATGTCGATGATTTTTTTGTTGTTGAAAATTTTCATATTTGGCATTCAAATCTCTCAAATTTATTCTTATTATTTATTAAAAAAAACTGTACCCATAACGTTGATTATTGTTGAATAACTTTGACCACTGAATACTTACTCTATAAAATTATGCCAAGTAAGCAAATAGTGACATGTCACACTTAATGTTTTTGCAAAAATTGTTGATTGGACTAGCATGTAACTAAGCGTAAAACTTTATCAGCGATAGTATACAAGATCTATTAGTAAAAATCAAAAGTTTAAGTTCCTAGTGTACAAAGTTAGACAGCGTAGGTAATTCTTTACATTTGTTAAAAGTTTGCGATTGAAAAATATGCATGTCTCATTTTTATTGTATAACTTTTTTCACTATTATTAAGGAAGAATATAGAGATAGATAGTTGATAACTATGCAAATAATTGGACACAAAATGCTAGGGTAATACTTTTACAGATAGAGCAAAGAGTTTGGTTCATACTCGACCAAGACACAAAAAATAAATTTTGATGGTACTAAAATTTATGAGACAATTACGTGTTAAATCGTAAAGGTGACATTTTCTCATAAAATTTTCTAAATCTTATCTCGTAACTCTTTAGCTGGCATTCTATATCCCCTCATATACACATATATGTTTATATAAAATAGAAAAAATTATAAGCAACATTATTTATGTCATTGTGATGGTTCACAAATGTTGATACACACAACACTTTGGCCAAAAGGGACCCTCTCTTCACTCCTCTCCAAGAAGAAAAGAAAGTGACACAAAACCAAAAAGGACCACCAAAATAAAGAAAGAAACCAAAAAAGGGTTCTAAAATACACTAGAAATGAAAAGAAGGAAAAAGCCAAGTGAAACAACTCTACTACTACTAAAAAGCTTAAATTTTCCTCAAATGAAATGTGGTTTAGCTTAGAGAAAGAGAGGGTTTGTGGACCCCAGGAGACATCACAATTCTTTAGTAGAAGTTGTAAATTTTTATCTGAATGGATGTGAGTATTACTGACAGATTGAAATCGACTATACGAGGATAAGACATTCAACCCACACCTCTTACAAATCAGGTTAATGTTATTATGTCTGTTAAACTTGAAATAAATCACAACTGAGTCTGACTCAAGATTTGAACTTCCATATTTATGGTGTAACGGAAATTGGTTATGAATTTGGACCGGACCATTTTTTTCTCAATTCTCTTCATTATTTATTTTTTCTTCTCAAAATATTTTCTTTTCGAAAATACGAATTTTCGTTTTGTTTTCAATCCCATCCGACCAATCTTTATAAGACAAATTTAACTCGTCCCAAAAATTAGCTATACTCATTTTTTGCTACCTGAACTCGTTGCGGGTCCAAATTGATAGCTCTGGAATCAGTCGAGTGACCCAATGAAAAAGACGATTTGTAGAGATAAATAGGTCTCTCTCATATAAATACGAATAGGCCAAGACAATAGTTGCGGCCCGCGGGTGCGCGCGGCGGTTAAGCGTCCGTTGGTTGGCGGATGCATGGCCACTCATGTGCGCGTTCCTCATTTGACCACAAACCCATTTTTGTTTTTGTGGTCTCACACTCAGTCCTTGTTGATACATACATATAAACACCAAATTCATCTTGTTTTTTGGGATTTGCAAATGGAGTTTACATGTCCTATGATTTTCACTTGTGGTTGATAATTCGCTACAAAAATTTGTTTTTCTTTTTTCGTGCGATCGATTCTGTAATGTTTGCTAATTTGTCGCAAGTTAATGACGAAAAATTTGTTGATGCAAATTCTTCGAGTATGTGCGACGCGGAAAGGATATGTATTGTTATTAAAGTTACCTGAATGAGCAAGTCGTTCAAAAATTAAAACAAATAGAAAATAATAATGAAATAGAACGAAATAACGCAATTAAAAGTCCTAGATATATACCTATAAATTGCATGGAAATAGTCCAAAAACAACATAGGTCATAGTGAAAGACCGTGAGTTTTCGAGTGCTCCTACCAAAATTCATCTTGTTCCTAGCACGGGAACATACAACCAAATTTCCACTCTACTATTACCGTTCTATCTACGCTTTCTCTATAATTAATTTTCTCTTTACTTAAGGATAGATTCTGGATATTTGCTGGGAAGACTTATTAAATATGATATAAATTAATGATCTCTCTTTCTAATAGAATAGTCATTCAAGTCAAATTCTCTTTTACGCTTGAATTGTTCCATCAATCCTTTCACTACCTACGGCAAAAGCAGAGTAGACGCAACCTTAACAATTTATAAATATATAAAAAACCAAAAGTAGGTCGATCAAAAAGAACTTTATAGATCGTGTAAATATGTACTGAGAATATATTTTCAGCTCATGAATTATTTCCCTAATCAAACTAATGTGTTAGGTTGAGCACTTCCTTGTACTTATATAAGTTGATCTATTTCTAGGATCAAATTAGTTATATTTTGGAAAACATATCACTCATAGACAATCAATAAGTGTATAAAAACTTGGTATAGCTATTAAAACACTCCAAAATTAGAATCTTTTGATGTTTTGCATGGCTTGTTAATTTTGTGCATTAATTTACACATTCACACGTATCTCCAATATATGAATATTTACTATAATTTAACTTGATTCATTAAATTAAAATAAAACTATTAGCAACCGAAATGACATTTTTAGAAACCTTGATAGTGAATTGTGAGATTCGTATGTGCATCTTTCATCACATTTAATTTTAATGTTGATAAATATGGCTGATTTTCATTCCTTTAGTTAATGGGCATATATCAAATCAATCATATTTTCAACAACAACAAAAATATCATTTTCATTGCTAAAGCATTTATCCTAGAGAAAATGTGTACAAATCAATTTTGTTAGCTTTGTGGAGGTTTAATGTAGTTAAGAGGCTCCAAAGTATATCACCTTAAGTGAATCATGAGCTAAGTTGAGTAAATCACGGGGTGAGTCTGAGCAAAATCTCTTTATTTATTTATCAGTTAAGGTATACAACAAGTGACAACTCTTCTTTTATAGCCTAAACTTCACCTTATACTATCGGCAAAGAAGTTCGAACCTGAGACTTTAGAAGAAATTCAAGTGCTTAGACCTCTTTCCTCAACATGTTTCGGTGAAATCAAAATCTCTTTTTTCAACTATGATGGGCTTTTAGACTTGATTGAACTTTATTGTTTATTATAATGATCAAATATTCACTTAATATAGACTATTGTTTAATGTAAATATCCAAGATCTATTAGTTCTTTTTCTTTTGACCTCATGTGAGAGTGAAATTACTAAAGTGCCCTCCGTAATTATTTGGACCTATAAAAGGCAAAAAGTGAAATTACGAGTCAATTATTTTTCATAAATTTATTTTTCATAAATTTGTCAAAACAGGTGAATAAAACTGTCACATGTGGGACCTACAAGACAGTTGAGGAACAAAACAAGGTCCTCACGCTCTCCAAGGAAACTGTCAAGCACGCTCCAGCCACGTGTCTTCACCATGCAATTCTAGCTCATGCAACGGTCACTTTTTATTTATATATATAAATTATGTAAATCGGAAACATAAATTGACCACCAAATACGAGCATGCCACGTGTCCTCAAATTACATGTTTAGCTCATGCAGTGGTCACATTTTATATTTACATCTATATTTACACTTTTTATTGGTAGACTTATGATCATAAATGGGTGCTAAAAAGAAATTAATACTAATTAAAAGCACTTATTAGTGAGATCTCATTCATTTATTATTAGTGAGCTTACATTCATATTGTGACACGTTCAACTAGAAATCCAACCCGCAACTCGCAAATTTCTAAATCAAATTTAGGTTAAGTTATTAAACTCAAACGCAAGTCAGAACCCGAATTGTCATCTTCAAGTAGTATTAGAGACAATAATTTGGACTCGAACCCATATGCACCGCAACAAAACTCAAAAAATTGCACCTTTAGGTCACAAAAAAATGGAAGAGACTAATTTTATTGGATTGGATCGAAAGAAATCTATATGCCCATGTACATTTTGCATGCAAAATTTGATCTACAGTTCGAAACTCGAACAAACACGTTTTCATTTCGAGTCAAATTCATGTTGATTCTATGCAACTATGATCTAGAAATTAACCCGAAATTCAAAACTCAAATGATTGGCTAGATACACTCACATGCAAAATTCAGCAATCAACCTCAACAGTCCCTTCTGGTGCCTTCCAACATCTCCTACACAGTACACACAACCAAACAACACTACACAAATGGCCTTCCCAAAGAGTGCCACGCAAAAAGTGCACCTTGTACGTGTGGTCCCACACGTGTGGCTCAGTGGACACTTCTCTATCTCTCAAACCCATTTTCCTATATTCTCCATTATTTATCATAAAAAAATACAATTTAGTATTTTGTTTGTCTCATAATATTTGGTCTTAAAAGTTAGATTTGTTTGCATGGTTAAGCTTCACTCTCACTTGAACACAACCTTGGTCCAATTATTTCTGGGCTCAGAATCACAACCACTGACACATTGCCACGTGTCCCAACACCCCTACATTTGCTCTATATATACATTACCTTGTAACCAAGTGTTGAACCACATAAGATTGAGATTTGAGTTAATAGTGTTAGTGCCTGGTTTTTTGAGCTTAAATATTTTCTGGGTTGTGTTTGTTTCCTGAGAAAATGTTCATTGAGAGCTTTAAGGTAGAGAGTCCTAATGTTAAGTACACTGAGTCTGAGATTCATTCTGTGTATGATTATGATACCACAGAGCTTGTTCATGAGAACAGAAATGGTAGCTACCAGTGGGTGGTGAAGCCCAAGACTGTTAAATATGAGTTCAAGACTGACACTCGTGTCCCCAAATTAGGGTTCGTTTAAAGATCAATTTTTTTTTTTTTTCATTTGGGTTCTTCTCAAATTGATGATTTGTGATATGGGTTTGTCTTAAAATGTTGTTTTTACAATTGGGTTATTGTTTTTTTAGGGTTATGCTTGTTGGATGGGGTGGAAACAATGGCTCAACCCTCACCGGTGGTGTCATAGCCAACAGAGAGTGAGTTTCATTAATTTCTTGAGTTTTAGTCATTTTTGTTGTGATTAAGGTTTGGTGTGTGGAAATTAATGATTTGATTTGATGTTGTGGTTGGTGAATTCTCAGAGGAATTTCATGGGAAACCAAGGAAAAGGTACAAAGGGCCAATTATTTTGGTTCATTGACACAAGCATCTTCAATTAGAGTTGGGTCTTTCAATGGGGAGGAGATTTATGCCCCATTCAAGAGCTTGCTCCCAATGGTAATTACCCATTTAGCCCCATACAAAATCATCCTTGTCCTAATCTTGATTTAGTACTGTAAATTGATTGTTTAGGTAGTTGATTGATGATGTTTTTTGTGTGTACATAAATAGGTGAACCCAGATGATGTGGTGTTTGGTGGTTGGGACATTAGTGACATGAACCTGGCAGATGCCATGACAAGGGCCAAGGTTTTTGATGTTGATTTGCAGAAACAGTTGAGGCCTTACATGGAATCCATGGTCCCTCTCCCTGGAATCTATGACCCTGATTTCATTGCTGCGAATCAGGGCTCACGTGCCAACAACGTTATCAAAGGAACCAAGAAACAACAAATGGAACAAATCATCAAAGATATTAGGTACTCACTAGTCACTATATGCTATAAAACTAAGCAAATCGGATTCTTTTGATATATCTTGTTGCTAATGCATGAGGCTAACACTATTGTGATAGTCTAGGAGGGTCGTTTATGTGGTTAATGACTTGAATTTGTGACCTTAAGGTCACGAGGTAGGAAATTTACTGTTGTTACTTGTTACTAATGATGTAGTTCTCTATGTTTCGCCTAACTCGAATTTGTAACCTCAAGGTCACGAAGTAGTAACCTTATGGTTGCTACTAATGACGCACTTGTTTATGTAGTCCTTGACTTGAATTTGTGACCTCGAGGTCACGAGCTAGTAGTGATATTAGGTACTCACTACTAGCTAAAACTGAGCAAATCAGGTTTTTTTGATATATCTTGTTGTTGAAGTTATAGTTGTTCCCAATGCACTAGACTCACAGCATTGGAGGGTCGAAAAGGCTGTTTATGTAGTCACCGACTCGAATATGTGACCTTAAGGGCATGAGGTAGGAAATTTACTGTTGTTACTGATGATGTAGTTGTCTATCCTCAAGTTCACAAGGTAGTAACCTGATGGTTGCTACTTGCTACTAATGGCGTAGTTCATGTACTCCTGACTTGAATTTGTGACCTCGAGATCACGAGCTAGTAGTGATATCAGGTACTCACTACTACCTAAAACTAAGCAAATCGGGTTCTTTTGATGTCTTGTAGTTATAGTTATAGTTGTACCCAATGCACGTTCCCTTTCACCATTGTAGGGTCTGAATAGGTTGTTTATGTAGTTACTAACTCGAATTTGTGACCTCAAGGTCACCACTAGGTAGTACCCTTATGGTTGCTTCTAATGATGTTGTTTATGTACTCTCTGACTTGACTTTGTGACCTCAAGATAACGAGACGGTAGTTACCAATGCTGTTGTAGTTAATGAATATGTGTTTACCTTAATATAGGGAGTTCAAGGAGAAAAACGGTGTGGACAAGGTGGTTGTGCTGTGGACAGCCAACACTGAGAGGTACAGCAATGTGGTTGTGGGTCTTAACGACACCGTGGAGAATCTGTTTGCTTCTTTGGACAAAAACGAAGCCGAGATCTCTCCTTCCACCTTGTATGCTATAGCTTGTATTCTTGAGAATGTCCCCTTCATCAATGGAAGCCCGCAGAACACTTTTGTCCCAGGTTCTTGAACCCACTTGAAACATCTACTTTTATTTTGAGTATTTAGTTTCCTTAAAGAGATCATAATTTACACTAAATTTTCCTATGTATTCAGGACTAATTGATTTGGCCATAAAGAGGAACAGCTTGATTGGAGGCGATGACTTCAAGAGCGGCCAGACCAAAATGAAATCTGTACTAGTTGATTTCCTTGTTGGGGCTGGTATCAAGGTATGATATTTTTTTGTAAATTTGAGCAATATCGAATGTTTAGTACTGATAAGCTAATTCTGGTGTCATGATTTGTACAGCCAACCTCAATTGTGAGCTACAACCATCTCGGTAACAACGATGGCATGAACCTCTCAGCTCCCCAAACTTTCCGGTCCAAGGAGATCTCGAAAAGCAATGTTGTTGATGACATGGTTGCCAGCAACTGTATCCTCTTTGAGCCTGGTGAACACCCCGACCATGTAGTAGTTATTAAGGTACAATGATCTCTCCAACCTTGTATTCTCTAAATTATGCCATTGTTTTGTCTTGAGTGGTTTGGTCTTGAATCTTGATTGTGGTCGGGTTTTTGCAGTATGTACCATATGTTGGAGACAGCAAGAGAGCTATGGATGAGTACACTTCTGAGATCTTCATGGGAGGGAAGAACACTATAGTTATGCACAATACTTGCGAGGACTCGCTCTTGGCTGCTCCAATTATCTTGGATTTGGTTCTTCTTGCTGAACTTAGTACCAGGATTGAGCTCAAAGCTGAAGGAGAGGTATGTTAATCAATACGTTAGAAACACATGGTGGCCACGAGACTCCTAGGGTCTAAGGGAGAGTCAATTTTGTTAGCAGCCTCTACTTTGTCTGGGAGGTTGTTTCTCTTCCTTAAACCCGGGATCACAATGGCAGAGCGTTATAACGCTTAACCTCTGCTTTGTGCAAGAGAATATTTCTGACTTTAACCCGTGACCACAATGACACAAGGCGACAGCCTTCTGTTGCACTAAAAATTAGCACTAGTGCTTCATTTGGTCATTTTTACTGCGTGTTCATACCGATATTAAATTTTGCAGGGGAAGTTCCACTCTTTCCACCCCGTGGCGACCATTCTGAGCTACCTCACCAAGGCCCCTCTTGTAAGTGTTCTCATTCACTCATCTTGCTGCATTTTGCCCTTCCATGCTTCCCAAACCCGAAAAAGAATCAAACCTGGACCACAATGAAAACGAAACGGATGTGCAATCTAGATTCCATTGTTGTGGCTTGGACCTGACAAAAAAAAAAAAAAAGGCATGTGACATGTTCAAGTGTTGTTGTCACAAGTACTAATGGGTTACAAATTGTGGCGAAATGGTAATTTCAGGTTCCTCCGGGTACGCCGGTGGTGAATGCACTGTCAAAGCAAAGAGCAATGCTGGAGAACATCATGAGGGCTTGTGTTGGTTTAGCTCCTGAGAACAACATGATTTTGGAATACAAATGAAGAGGATCAAGATTGGTTCATGACAAGAGAACAACCTTGTCTACTTCTGCATAAAGAATCTATGTTTTGTGTTCTTGGGATCAAATGTAATGTTGTTATTAGCAAACTTTATATATAATGTGTATGTATGTGATGGTGCTCATGGTTATAGCTTGTTAGGGCCTTTGCTTGAGCACTCCTTTTGTATTGGAAAGTTAAGTATATGAATGTGAATGTGTTTATGGAAACCTTTTCTTGAGTTTTTGCATCAGTGTGTGTTGAAGATTGAGAGCCACATTTGTGCCATTGCCAAATGAGTGAAATGACCACTATGTCCCTGGCATCCATCACATGAGTGATGCTTAAGAATTTAAGAGTCATTTATGCGAGTAGTCTTTTCAGAGAGATTGATTTTCAACAATTTACTATTTGGATTAGTTTGGAAGATGGACCAGATTACTTAGAAGTGGACTGAAAATCGAATAAGAAGAAGGTCGTCTTGGACTGAACTAGTTCAAGCCAAATCAGATCGAGTTAAATGTTCTCTAAATGGATAGGAACGCCCCAATCAATTTAAATTCAGTATCAACCAAACGGTTCGATCCAATCCATATCGATTTTTTGGCCATCCCTGCATACTAGAAGTCATTGTCCATTTTGTAAACACTCAGTTTATCAAAATCGAATCTGTAAACTCGAATGAAACAACTTTACTGTTGTGTCAAGCCTTGGGAACTGACTGAGGCACAATAATGTGCAGAAGGTTGTGACCATTATTGGAGTATTGGAAATGCTTGATGGTCCACAGCCCAAGCCTATGACATGTGTTAGCAGAGCACAGAAATAGGGTAGTGCCTACCTGAGGTGGGACCTATGGGGGCATGTTCTCATGGTTGATGATCATGTTGATTGTTAATTGCCAAAAGACTTGGCTTTTTATAAGCAAACATAAATCAATAGGGACCAATCTAATTTCCACAAGCTCTCCTATTTTTGTATATGCCATGTGCATGTGTCGACATCACTGATAAAAGAAAAATGTGAAACAAATAAGGTGTTGAAGATGCAAGGAGAGTTTGGTGGTTTCACATGTTAGTGACTATGATTGGTACAAAGACATTGTAAGCTTGTAGCAACTAGAGATTTGGATCTAAATGGGCTATATATAAGTCCACTTCACTTTGGGCCTCATGATTTTGTTCAGCCCAACCAGCTATGCCAGCCCATATAAATGGATCCAAATATCCAATGAACCACATTATTGGAAAAATAGTTGAAACTATTATTGTAAAAATGTTTTTTAAAAGAAAATATTAATTTTATTACATGTGTAGGGCACAGAAACAATTCCTTTTCTTTTTTTCGAAAGCTAACAGAAACAATTCCTAGTTGTTGAATGAAGTTTTATTTCAAAAAAAAAAAAAAAAAAAACTACACAACTACACCTAATTTCACAAATGTTATAAATTAATCATATATAGAAAAATATTATATTCAAGAATCTTTATTAGCTCATCTGCTCTTATGATAAACCGTTGAATTATTTTACAGTGCAGTCAGTGTCAGTTATTTATATATTTTTTGTCTGAGTTAAAAAGTGGCACACTTAACAATGGATTATTATAAAATTAAAATTCATTCAATTATCCTATTATTTCATGCAGTACAAAATAAGAGACAAAAACAGTTAAAAAGAGAAATGAAATAATTTAGTAATAATAGATAAGATAAGTCAAAGTTTAGTAATTAATATACTGTTGCAGATGATAAATTGAAAATGGAGTATTTAGAAACTATTTCTAAATTTATATATTAGTGTTATTGTTACATATAGATAAAAAAAACTTAATAATCAATCTATTGAACTATTAAAGTAAAAACTAAAAATATGAATCAGGGCATGAAAATGCCCGCTCACCACTTGTATAATTTGTATCACTTTCAGATAAGATTCAATTTAAGGCGAGTCATCGAAGCCTAAACCGAAAATTATGACGAGAAAATAATATGGCTACTCACCACCTATCAAAACTTACCAAATACCGCCAATTCCAAAATAAATTTGATATGAGTTAAGTGTTCTCATCCTAAACCGAAAAACTCGATTTGAAATTCAAATTCTTACCTTAATTACTCGTAAGACAGAACCAATCAAACCTTTGAATTAGACATGATCTTATCAAGATATCAAACCTCAAACATAAATACAAAGGTTGTTGTCAATGTCAAGTAGTGATGGTAAATGTATACGTCAACTAGTGTTGTAGTAGTATCAATCAGATTTAACTACTTGGTACTGTACTTACTAGGTCATGTGATCTATCTAGTACTCTACAAGGTAAAAGGAAAGTGAAAACCATAGGCTCCCACTAGCGTGCATGCTTTGCTGCACCAAACTGTGCATGAAAAGGATTGGATTGTGACCTAACCAGCTCACTCCTCGACACACAGTGTAGTTATGGGAAGCACGAAGAAGAAGAAGTAGATAAATAGGCAAAAAGTGAAGTTATGGGACGACAATAGAGACTATACACACTCACAAGTCACTATACAACAAACAAAAACCAGTAGCTTTTGTTTAATGACTCTCTGCCTCCCGAGCCGGTAATTTGAATATGAACTTGCCGGAATTTGAAATTCAGTTCCACTTAAAACGTTCAGTTAGATCGGTTTTTGGAATGTTTAGGATTAATTTGTTCATTTTACACTAAAAATGAAATTTATCTGATCTCAAACAATTGTTCGAGTTAGATTCAGATTATTTCACTCTCACTCTCTAAAACGGCCAAATTTAAATTCAAATTTGCGGGCATCCAAAATTTAATTCGATTTAAAACTGATTAGACCTATTTCTGATCGATTTATGGATTTGAATTCAAATCGAAGTTCTCTCTCCCTTAAAAGCTAGATTGATCCTAGGTTTTGTTTCTTTTTTTGTGATGTCATTTCATTTATTAGAGATGTTCCATCAATGCTCTCTCTTAGCTAAGAATGTGAATGTGGTGTGACATTGATTAACACAATTCGAACTTCAACCCCTCGTGACCTTATTTCACTCTGTGGAGTCATTAATGAACAATACATGCATGTATGTAAATTCCTTTGCTTTTTTACCAGAAAAATACTAACAGGGGAGTGTTATACAATATTGTAGAAATATGTGGATACAGATCTCGAATACGACACGAATTTTTGAGATTTGAATAACACGAGATCTAATAACATCAGAGTTTCAGGATTAAAAAAAAAGGAGAGTGTTTATTCAACATGTTTTGATTAAATTAATGTATATATTGAATATAATATTAAACTTTCAAATCAACACAAATACGACTTGTGAATATAAACTTCCACCTCTATATCTGATATATATTTATTGGCTTATTGCATTGGAGTGTTTACATATAGGCTTTGAGCTTCTTTGCTTCTAAGTTCATAACGAATCAATGGTAACACTAAAATCAATCCGATTTTCTTTAAAAGCAGATTACTTTTTATCCGCCTGAATCCGAACAAAGCGGATAAGTCTAAACAAAGTCGAGATCAATCCAAACAAATGCGAGAATTGTTACCTTTAGCATGGGCTTAGGACAATAAATGCAAGGAACAAGACAAGACACATGGTTCGAGACCCTCAAATGCTGTAGCAATAAGCTAGGTAGCAACCAGTACTAGGTACTCTAGATCTAGCACAAAACAAAACTCATCAGTTAATTAGGTGCACAGTGATGGATCAAAACCATGTCTTAGCTTGTCTCTTCCTCCATCAATTCCATTGGGATTCGAACAATGAACAACCAAAAAAGTCAACATTTTATACTGTTTTTGGACAGTGACACTAACCCTAGCTGCCTCCAACGTACGTACATTCTCTTTATTACATCATATAAAAGGTAGGGTTGGTTGGTTGGTTTGGTTCTTGTTGTGAGTTTCTTTATAAAGTGATCATAGTTTTTTGTTTATGAAAGAGAAGTTGGAGAAAATGGAGAGTGAAAATGGATTGTGTAGAAGAGGGTGCAGGCAAATGAGTCCCGTTGACGGAGCGAGAATGTACGTGCATAAGCAACCGAAAGTTGTCGCCAGAGCGAGCAGGAGAGTTCAGGTTGTGTATTATCTTACGCGTAACGGTCAACTTGAGCATCCTCATTACATGGAGCTGTCTCTTCTTCCCAATCAACACCTTCGTTTGAGAGGTAATGATTAATTGATATTAATTAGGGTTTTGTTTGGTTTTTCATGTTGTGGTTTGGGTTTTTACTATGTATATTATGTGCTTAATTGTAGATGTTATGGATCGGCTCATAGCTCTTAGGGGAAAGGGAATGCCTTCTCTCTACTCTTGGTCTTCAAAAAGGTATTGTGGTTTTGTCAAAAAAAAAAAAAGGTATTGTGGATCAACACATTAATATGTTATTAGGCCTTTTTTGACTTAATTAGTAATTTTAATTTGTTGAGCTAGTAGTGATTTGTAGCAGATAATTGCCTTGTCATCTCCGAAACTTTATTCACTATTAGGTAAATCCACAACTCATACAATAAACCCTACTAACTTTAGGTTAGAAAATGTAGGAACATTGTTGATTATGTTGAGAAAATTTGTATTCACCCGTACATTTTATATCCAAAACTTGCAACCCTATATATCGTACCCGACCCGAGCCCCACAAGTTTGTATATTTTACTCGGGTACAGGTTAGATCTTTTCGATCCGAACACGAAACTCAAACTTTTGAGTGCAGCATACTACAGTTACTAAGCAACAAGATAAATCAGTAGAAAAATCCAATAAAACATATATAATTTATGTTTTAATAACACGATTCGACTCATAATATTTATTCAATATATATACACATATATATTAATGTTGAAGTAGATATGTTATTTTCTTGTAACTTCTGACATTGTATTTATTAATATGACCACGTATTTAACAAATACAGGACCTACAAGAATGGGTATGTGTGGAACGATTTACTAGAAAATGATATCATATTCCCCACAGATGGAGCTGCCGAATATGTCCTAAAAGGCTCAGAACTCATAGAGGGCTGTGCAGCTACTGGTAATTAGTCCCAAATAATCTAAATAAATAAATAAACCTACTCATTTTTACACTAAAATGCATGCAATAAAATTTAAAAAATAACGTACCATTTTTGTGTATAATTTTCCATGCAGATGGTTTCCAGCAACATCATGTAATGAGCAACAACATGCAACGCAAGCCAATGCTCACTCCTCCTCGCTCTCGTCGTCCCGAAGAAGTAGAGGAAGACGAAGATTACGAAGAGTATGAGGAAAAAACGAGCTACACGAGCTCCAAGGGTGTTTCCACGGAAGAGATCGAGGAAACACATAAAAATTTAGCTGAGTTGACCCTCGACAGTGACTCTCCCCCGCCTCCTCCGTCTTCCTGCACTACTTCTGACAAGACAAGAAAAGAAGATGGAGGAGATGGGCAGTTTAAGAGAAATGACAGTGATAACAATGACCAAGTAGTACTTATTCCTAGTACTACTGCTACGACATCACAAGTCATACCAAGTCGGAACTCGGTTCTCTTGCAACTCATCGCGTGTGGCGGGTCAACGAGCGTGACCAAAGCCAAAACCCTAAAGCAAGTAGGAGTGAGCAAAAAATCCGATAGCGGCCTACACAAAGGAGTTTTGTGCAAGACCGCGGCGGCGAAGATGGAGGAGGAAGACATGATCAGATACATGTCGGAGAATCCGAGGTTTGGGAACATGCAGTCCGAGGAAAAAGAGTACTTTAGTGGAAGCATTGTGGAATCCATGAGTAGTGACCAACGAGTTGAGACTCAGCCAGTGTTGAAGAGATCCAACTCCTACAATAATGAACAAGAGAGGTAATTAAACATAATTTCGTTAATAATTAATTGGTATACATATGTTCGATCTAGCTAGGAATATAATTAATTATGTGTCACATCAAATAATTTGAGTATTAACATTTGTTCACTTAGATTTTGACCCAAGCTGTTACCAAGTTTGTTTAGGTTACCTATGAATTGTATTCTGGATTGTCTTGTCCACACAAAGACAAGACATGTTGTCTCTTTAGAAGACAGATTCGACAAGTCGTTGAAATTTAAAATAACCTGTCTTGTTAGAGTAACCAAACCAAAGACTGTACATCAGTAATGCTTTGGTTCTTGCAAGTTTGTTCAATTTGATTCGATGAAAAAATGAAAACTAATATGACCATTTTAAAATATTTCTGATACGTTTTTATTCCGAGGTAGGGTTCCGCGCCGCGATGCAAGTTTGCAGCGCGCTACCCTGCCTTAACCTATTGTGTCGGTCATCGCCTTTCTGGCTTCCCCATTGGTTGATTATTTCGAGTTCTTTATGATGTTGAGATAGTTTTGTGTACGTGTCGACTTTGCATTAGCCAAAATACTTTGATTTTTAAGAAAGTGCAAATCCTACTCTCTAATATTTTTATTTTATTTTTTCAGGTGTTTGAAGATAGGATTGGAAGAAACAGAAGATGAGGAAGAGAAGAGAGAGAAGGCATTGAAAGGGAAATGTATTCCTCGCATGAAGCCATCATGTGCTAAACAGATTAAAAATGGACTGAATTAATCAATTAGTGGTTTAATATTGTTTGTTTAATTAATTAGCTTTCACCGTTTTAGGACAAGTTAATGTATTGCCTTATAAGTTAATTAATGCATACTTAATATTTGTGGATCTAGTTATTAGTGATATTCTAACTTCTTTCAACTTAGTTCGTTGTATTAGAGTTTGTTTTTGTTCGGCAGTCTGTTAACCGAGTGAACAACACTGACTCAATTTCAAAGTGTTTGACATGTTTATTTTTTATGAAGCCCCCGCGTTTATACATATGCAGAACATACACCTAAACAAATCGCCTAAAAACGCAAATGTTTGTATCGGATAATTTTTATGAGCTTTGTCATATCTAACCTTTTATTACATAAAAAAAAAAAACTTTCCCAAACACATTAATATCTCAAGTACTCCCACAAACTCCAATTTATTACCTTACAAATACAACAATTGTCATCAATAACAATGACAGAATAAGACCATATATATGTAAAATCAAAACACACCTATAATAAACTTATTAATTATCAAGAAACTAATCAATTAAGCTTCTCTATGGTCTCCATCTTGGCCTAGGTCTATTCAGCCTCATCGTAATTAAGGTATTGCTTGAGGAGCTGGTTGCACCCAACCAATGGCTCGTGCCTCATGAAACCCATATTATTTGCATGGCGTGTCCTGGAGGTCATGCCATTGTTGGAGGTGAGAACTAGGCGAGTTCGGTCGCGACCCGGGTCGGCTTTGAAACAGGTTCGCATCGGGCTCTTTACGAGAACACAATCGCACATTTCGTCCTTGCGGTCCTCCTCAACTAGTATCTTGTACGTGCCCGTGGCATCGGTTAGGGCTTCTTTGGTGTATACGGTCTCTAGAGTGTCCCTGTTTTTGCATTCAACTCGCACCCGTGCACCTGGTCGTGCGCATGGAAAAAAAGTCAAAACACAAATATTATTGTAATTTGGGGAGTTCGCATTCTTTTTCGGCCGGATTTTGGATAACCGGACCGAACCGGATATAATATATTCAGCTCGGTCTCAGTCTAGTACTTTGTAAGAGTCTCCGATCCTATCTAGACCGATTAGATATTGGTAGTGGTCTTCACCGATTGAACACTATGTATGCAATAACACCTAATCAACACATGATCAACACCTTTTTAACTACAATTAACTTTATTATTAGGACTCATACATGCAACCTCGGGTTAAGTTGTAACACACTGCTAATTGACTTGCGCATGGTGGTATGTAGAGTATTTTCGACGAAAAAATCAGTGGGGACAACTGCCCCTTAGAGCGTAAGTAAATCCATCTCTCCTAATATATTTCACTAATCACTCGACTGAATCAAAATACGTCATGTGTACAGCAGTACAAATTTGTCGCTCTATGCTATAAATTCATGAAATGGTAGTAGTATCGTACAAATACTTGTTCCGTTGTAAACTAAAAATAAGTAAAATTTTGTGCACAGTAAATATAGAGGTTTTAGAAATGAAAACTCTATGAAGAGATGGATCGGAGTACCATGGATGTAGGTGGTGGCGGAGGTCTCAAAGCCGGCACAGCAGGTGTCGCAGTAGACGCGGCCTCGGACGAGATAATGGCCGGCGGGAACTGGGTGAGCCTTAACGAGGGCCGCCGGGAGGACACAGAAAACGATCAGCAAGATCAGCTTGGTGGCCATGGCCATGGTTATTGGTTATTTAGGAGCTAGTAGAGGTTAATTTGGATTGGTACAAGAGGAAGATGGAGGAAGATATGTTTGTGTTATTATAAAGAAGATAGTGAGTGGAAAAAAAAATTAAATAAAAAATCAGTTGGTGGGAACAAGTACATGGGAATGAGTAAAAGAATCACATGGAGAAATTAAGAAGGGAGAGAGAAATTACGGGAAGGAGTAAATTTGACGTTTCGAATATCGGGATGGGTTTCACTTTTTGAGCGTAATATCTACAAATTCGTGCAAATTTGATTGATCTGATTTGATCCAAAATCTTACAAGATACATTTAATTTGTAAACTAGTCGGATTAGATCAAGTTCAAGTGCTTGCAGGTCGGATCCAAATTGCCGCCCGACAAACTAAATCAATAAACGCACCTTATGAAATTATAGTCTCTACATTGCAATCAAATTTAACGAGAGTTCAACTCCTTTAAGTTCAGAATGAGCATTTTGTCTCTCTTAATATTTTAATCTTAAAATGAGTGTCTTTTTACAAAGTTATTTATGCACGTCAACAATATTTTTATAAAAAACTAGTTACTAAGCATCTCTTAAATTTGTTATAACTGAAAATACAATACTAAATACAATACGCTAATTAATTTTTACTTATATTTTCTTGAAATATAAATAAAAACACCTATTTTGATATGGACGTAGATCTGTTTATTGGGTTTTTACAATAACAAGTACAAATGTTCATTAAAAAAAACCATTGACAACATATTCAAATATAAATCTAAGAGCAAAGTAGTAGAAAATAAACAGAAATTAACTTAATCTTAGTCAATATTAACAAAGAAAAATTAGTGTTTCTCTCTTCAACATTGATGTGAAAATACAAGCGATTAATAAGGATCTAATGCATGTGCAAGAACTAACTTAATGGAGGAGTTAACACCTATAATAATAGCTAGGAAATGTCTCTTAAAATAATTTAAACAAAAAACAAATAATTATAATTATAAAAGGTCAAAAGCAAACCAGCTAGAGCCAGGACATGCAGATGAGATCTATATATGCTATGTTATGCACACTAATTCAAGTGGAGATTTGACCAAAGTTTTGGCCATTAAGATGAAGAGACTTCCATGAAATTACCAAATCATGTTTTAAATATAATAATAGGGACTGTGGAAATTTATTAATGCTATATATGCAAGTTCATGTTAGTTTGTGACAAGCTAAGAGTGCCTTTAACAAAAAAAAAAAAAAAAAAAGAAAAAAAAAAGAAGAAGCTAAGAGTGCAAAATAATAAAAATGATTGGTGGAAATAAAGAGTTTTATTTAATTTTTTATGGGGTTATGTTTCCAAATGGTTTCTTTAGTTAGTCTAGTTCTGTGTTCTATTCCTTAAAAATGATTTTTTTTTTCTATTGTGCGTTTATTTATTAAGTAAAATCGACAATTTGGACATGAATCTGTAATCACGCAAAACTCAATCCAAAAATTTGCGAATTTGATTCACATAAAATGGATTCAAAACAATTTTTGGGTCGAGTGAATCTTGTAAAGTTGCGGACCAGGCTTGACAAACATGAACTTTTGCACGTAGACAATCGATCCGTGACCAGATCGAACCTTTTTTCTAGATTGTGTTCATATTAGACATTTTCAACCTGCC
Source organism: Pelargonium nanum (assembly GCA_036897485.1). NCBI lineage: Eukaryota > Viridiplantae > Streptophyta > Magnoliopsida > Geraniales > Geraniaceae > Pelargonium > Pelargonium nanum. The sequence goes on along the minus strand of JAYMTF010000980.1, from coordinate 2,786 downwards.
TCGACCTAAAATGCTACATCTGAGGGCATAGGTACATGTGAATCGATAGTGTTGTCACATAAACTTAGCCGGTATTGTTGGAAGAGGTGTAGTTACTTAGGACTTGGGACATGTATAGAGCATATTCATGGTCACATGCAAAGACCTAAAATATGGAACCCAAGCATCCGTATCATTAGCAAATCTTGTCTTATATTTCTATATATATTCACTTGCTATGTTCCTATGTGTTTGCATCTTTTTCCTCAAATTGTATTATTAAATTATCACACAACTATTATGTAGAAGCTAGCAAATGATTATATAATAAATAATATACATTTGAATAACTGATTTTTTTCATAAACAAAAAGTACTGATATATTGATAGTTTAAGAAAAATCACAAGTACATATGCTCGAGAAAGATGAAAATGTGAAGATGTTGAATAACATATTAATAGATGGATAATTATTTTGAAAATGGGATATATTTCAAGTTTTAAAAAGAGATGAAAAAAAAACTTGGTAATGTTGTATAAGAAATTCCAAAAATAGAATTTTCCAACCCATTTGAATTAAAAACATCCTAAGTACAACTACTTCAGGTACGATTTGTTGTACAAATTGTATTTGAAACTTATCATATATATGGAACCAACGGTTTCTCCGAAATCTTTGGCGCCAATTTCTGAAATTCTTCCAAACAGAACACAAGTTCATGATTGTCTTCAACAAAATCAAAATTAAGAAAAATTTGAAATTAATATTGATGAACAAGATCAAACCCGGAAATTACAATCTTGCCACACAAGATCCATAGAGGAGAGCTCGTAGGTCTCAATATTCATCAATATCATGCATGCATGCATGATATGATACGATGATATATTAAACCACATACACATGAAAGATTGATTAGTTTTGGTTCAAAGAAATTAATGATTGGATGTCGTTGACTGCCGGCGGCCAGTCGTCGCAACCGGACATGACCAAAACCACGGCCAGCGATATCACCAGCCCCAACACCACTCCTGAAGGTTCATTCAAGAATGACAAGAAAAAGAGGGTATGTATACACACGTACATGTTCGTCTTTTGTATTCTGGTGTTTTTTATTTATTTATTTGATGACGTGATCACGGTTCTGTTTACACAAATGAGATTACGCTCTAACTTTTGATTGAGGTAAAAGAAGATCATTTTTCCTACCATCAAAGATGTAAGAGGGATGGTAGAGATTTTGAAAAGAACTATCAAGTCGTTAATTAGTCTCAATCTCTATTCTCGTGAAGAATAGTATAAATTTGGTGATAGAACTATCAGGTTGCTGGTTTCAATCAACGCAACGTGAGATTGCTTCACAGAAACTTAATTGAATAATTATCAAGTCGTTGGTTCTATATCTATGGTGATGGTTCCGTCTAATCAACATAATTCTTCAAAAAAAACAATCTTATATCCTAACTAATAACTTTATGTCTTACCGTGCAAACTCATATTTTTGGCAAACTAATGGTTAGTTCTTGAATACCATTTGATGTAATTAGTCCATCATTCCAAAGATCTTCAAATCCAAGAAAAGTGGGAGAGAAAGCAATGCTGAGTTCATATTTAAAGATGAAGATGGGATTGAGATTGGTATGAACTTTCTTGGATGTCTTAGTTTTGGTTATTTTCTTCCACGCATTAATTTTTTCAAGAAAAAAAAAAACAAAATTGGTTTATGGATGTGATAGATTTGGAAAAGAAGGTTGCTGCAAGAAGACAAGCTTTCATGGAATCACCACCTTTCATGATCAAGAAAAGTTTCTCAGGTAAACATATATGTATGAGCTCTCTCTTCTTATGTTTCATGTGTATCTCGTAATTGTGGTACTCCTAAAAAGTGCATCAACATTGTTTATAGAAAAAAATCTAAGTGCATAAAATTGCGAGTAACATTAGAAATAATGTAAACTAACTAGAAGAATATTTAGGCAAACGATAAACAATATGAATTGAAAAATACTGAAACAATTATTTGTACACTTTGGGTTTCTTGATTTTAGACTAATTATAAACATAATAAAAATTGTACGTCAATTAATTGATCTTTTGTTCGTGTTACACTCAGAAAGAGAGACTAGTCCGGGAATAGAAGGCCTAAACCTGTCAAATTTTGAGCATTCCTTGTCGCCAGTAAATGAAGTACAAGAATTTAGGTATGATCATACACTTTGTGTTACCAATTTTTAATTTCTTAAGATTGACAAGTCTATTTTTGGATGGTTATGTGAACAAGCTACAGTGATAATGTTTTTTGGGGTTATATATGTTGTATATAGGATATTTGTTGGAACATGGAATGTGGGAGGAAAGACTCCAACTAGTAGTCTCCACCTTGAAGAATTCTTGCAGGTGGAAGGCTCTTCAGATGTTTATGTCTTAGGGTAACATGCAACCTTTCTTTTTTCCATTTCTTGTTTTATATATACATACATATATATATACATATTGCTGTTTAAAACTATTCTTTAGACATCGCACAGTCTGATCAAATATGTGAAAAACGTGCAAAACATAAGACCAAAAACTGTAGTTGAAGTAACGTTTGTGCAGTTGTTTGTGCACTTAGCTGCTCCCTTTTCTGTATCGTACGTAACAAATCTAGGTACTACTTATCATCTAACTATTGTTCCACACATTCACTTTCAGGTTTCAAGAAATAGTTCCTCTAAATGCAGGAAATGTTTTGGTAATTGAGGACAATGAACCAGCAGCAAAGTGGCTAGCCCTAGTAAGCCAAGCCCTCAACAAAACACAACC
>JAYMTF010000979.1:0-27605 GCA_036897485.1 Pelargonium nanum | reverse complement strand
ATCTGTCACAAAACAAAGTTCAGGGGATGTATCTGTTTTATGTGGATAGTTCATATGGGTTATCTGTAATTAACCCTTTATACTTTGAAATATTTAGGGAAAAAAGATGAAGATGGATCTTGGAGAGGCTTGTCCATAAAGTATTCAAGATCAAGTAATGGGCAAAGGATGGACAAAGAAATGAAGTAAAACAGACTTGAATTACAGTTTTTTTGTGTGTGTATATATAGAGAGATAGTCACATAATTGTTAATACCTATGAGATGCAATAAGAAAGGTGATGATGGAGCATAGTGATGAGTTCATGATGAGTGTGAGAGTGACCAACAAAGAAGTAGTGACAGCTGTTTCGCCGGCAATGCAAGAGCGCCGGCTACCGCTGTCTAACCTAGACTTGCTCCTTCCTCCGGTGGACGTCGGGGTGTTTTTTTGTTACAAGAACAACCCAAACTATATCAACTCGACGACGTCCATGTTTGGTTCCATGGTTAGTACTCTAAAGAATTCCATGGCCCAAGCTCTTGTCTTTTACTATGTATTTGCCGGCGAGGTTGTTCCGAGTTCCACCGGAGAGCTTGAGATTCTGTGCAACAATAGAGGGGTGGACTTCATCGAAGCCGTCTCCGATCTTGAACTTCAACAACTTAATTTTTACAACCCTGACATTCACTTTGAGGGTAAACTAGTTCCCCACAAGACCCACGGCGTGCTCACTGTCCAGGTGATGCCCCTCACCAATTTGCTAGTTAAAAAATTATAGTTATAGCTACATATCATATACACACATTTATATTCATAGCATGATCTCTAAATTTTAGGCAGTTTGAATCCTCTAAATTTGTTATACGAAGAACCAATGTCACAGTTAAAGGTGTGGGTCATTGCCCCCACCCTAACTTGATAAAAAGTTTTAGTGGTGAGTGTCGTCTTCGCACATATAGAAATTGAGTTGAAATATTTTATAAAAATTTATATAGTTGATTCAGCTGCATCCACTGCTTAAGACATCAGGCTCTACCACTGCCCAAAAACATATGAGGTTTGAAATACAAGTTAGTGTGATATATTTACTCTTATACTTTCATGATTATATGTTGTAGGCTACTGAACTGAAATGCGGAGGGATGGTGGTGGCTTGCACGTTTGATCACCGAGTAGCCGACGCGTACTCAGCCAACATGTTTCTGGTTTCATGGGCAGAAATGGCACGGTCTGAACCAACATCCATTGTACCAACGTTCCGGCGGTCACTACTCAATCCTCGACGCCCTCTCTGCATCGACCATTCTGTTTATGACCACCTCTACGTGCCTATCTCCTCCTTACCTCCTCCTCATAACCAAGCCACAGCTGCAACAGATACACTAGTGAGTCGCATATACTATGTACCATTTGCGCAACTAAATGAGCTGCAATCACTCGCCAGAAATAGCAGGACCAAACTTGAGACATTTAGTGCATTCATATGGAAAATGATAGCCCAATACGAATATCAAAACATTAAAAACAATGATCCTAACAATATGGAGGTCAAAATGGGGATTGTTGTTGATGGGAGGAGAGGATTGGGTGGTGATCTGATGGCTTCTTATTTTGGAAACGTGTTGTCTATTCCGTACGGCGGAAAGAAAGTTCTAGAGTTGAAGGAGAAGCCGTTGAGTTGGGTGGCTGATGAAGTTCACGCATTTGTGGAAGGTGCGGTGACAGGAGAGCATTTCTTGGGGTTGATTGATTGGGTGGAGGCTCACCGGCCGGGGGCGGCTCTGGCGAAGATATACGGAACCGGACATCACGAAGGACCGGCTTTCGTGGTGTCGTCCGGGCAACGGTTCCCGGAGTGGAAGGTGGATTTTGGGTGGGGGAGGCCGGCCTTTGGGTCGTACCATTTCCCATGGGGAGGCACAGCCGGTTACGTGATGCCTATGCCTAGTCCTCTTGGAAACGGTGATTGGGTGGTGTACATGCACCTCTTTCCGCAACATTTACGGTTTATTGAGACTGAGGCTAGTAACATTTTTAGGCCCTTGACTTGGGATTATGTTAACTATAACTCTCAACTTTAATCTGCTTTTTAATGAACTTTTGTTGTATATCTATCTTAATTATTATAAATAATGGATGGTGCAGCTCAACTAGAAGTTGTGCTTTTGTTGCAGCTACAAACATACAGTTGTGGAAAATAGTAACAATTGGAAGTTGTTGTTAGTTAATGGTTACAGAACATGTTGTCCCTCCATTATTTTTTAATTCCAAATCAAACTTAAGGCATGCAAGTTACTCCATCTTTCTCATTTCACAATCAAACTTAATGCATTTAATAACCAACAAAACATAAATGTAAGATTTGGTTGGTATTGATATCCACTCTACTTATGATGATAAAAGAAATTGAATAACATTTTAAGTTTAAGGAATATTTTGTAGCTGCTGGACGTTGGAAATTTTCAAAGTCATTGAATGAGTTTGGTAGTTTGTTCATCTTGTTTGAAGGTAAAGACTTGTTTATCCAATAATATTTTAGTTAGAAGGGTGAAAGTTTTCATCCAAACTTGCAAAGAGAGATTAAATCTGAATTTTCGAAAATAGACTCAAATTTTGTGAGGCTTACTTATTATAAAAACAATTCAAACAATTAATACAAGGGAACTCCTGTAGCATCCTTTTGGGTCAGCTAGGTAGGATATAAAGGCAACTCATTGGAGACATTTTGTTGGCTAAAAATATCAAGCATGAACCTTTCACTCAAAAATTCCTGTGAAAACTCATTAAACCACAGCTCCTGTAGTGTAACCGTCCTACCAATTATGTCATTCTCTTTTTAGTCATTTTTACAATTAATTTTTCTCCCAAACATAATTGAGTTTTGTGAATAACATCCAGCTACTGAGAAGTTTGGACTAACAAACACCTAGCTGAACAACTAACAGTGAATAATTTTTTTTGGAAGAGATAAGCTCTGAATCATGGTAAGTAACGAGCACATCATTCGAACCATTGTTGTAAATAATTTAGTCTGATTTCCATTAAGTGGTAAATATCATTGTTCCATCACTCAATCACCATATAAATGTTCCAAGAAGAAAAAAAAAGTGACAAACCATCCTTGACACGGCCGGTATGTGTCACAAATACAGCATTCTATCCCATGGCTGATGGGAGATATAAATAAAAACCAGAAGAAGAAAAAATGAAAACCATCCTCAAGTGTTGTAGAGACTTATTCCTCCTTGCTAAGATAGTACATATGGGGATGTGGGATGGGGGGAGTAGTTATCATCTCTGAATAATATAAATCACTGATGATAGTACATGAGCTGCTGAGCAGCTGCCATGTTTTGGTACCCACCATCATACATGGCCTGACTGCCACTATTACCACCCATTCCCATGGCTGCTTGCTTAAGGTTGAGGGCATGTTGACTCTGCGGATGCATAAGCGCTTGTGCCCCAACCATCTTGCTCAATGCCATTTGTCGCTCATAGGCTGCAAGGTCAGCTACTGAAAAAGCAGGCATGTGTGCTACAGATGGCGGAGGAAGAGGAGTAGAGCTTGTCCCTGGTGGAGTAGGTTTGCTACCCCATGAGCACTGCAACAAGTATAATTTTGCTCAGACAACAAATATCACAAAACATCGGATCACATTTTCTCCATATGGCATAAAAAATTCAGATTATGGCATGTAAACTAATCTTATTATTAGATTTTACAACCAATCAATTTGAAATAGAATTGGATTTCATACAAAGATCACTGAATACACTATGCAACACTACATAAGCACTAAATATTTAAACCATAGGAGTATGGCCTATTACCAGTTAGTCAAATGTCATATTTGCTTAGCAGAAACGTTAAAATGATTAAAGACAACTTACACGTCGTTCAGGGAGAAAAAAACAAAAAAAAAGAAAAAAAAGAAGAAGAAAGAAATGTAAATATGCGTGTGTATGTGTGTGAAACAGTTTACCATTATCTTCACCAGTTAATCTGTTATACTTCAAAGGGTTGTGTTTTGCTAGTAACTTACAATTTAAAAACAGTATACAGTATATACTGATGTACATTAGATCAACTTGTGAACCTAGTAGCGACTACAAAACCAATTAAAAACAACAGCTGCAATGCTAACAATTCTTTTTACTATATAGTTTGTGCTTTGAACCTATGGCAGGAATTGTGAGAACTTGATAGCAAAACCTGGCATCTATCAATTTTAGCTATCTTCTATACTATACCCCCATTGTCTGTCAGCACAACAGTTCCTTTACTAAGTACAGTCAGTACCGGCGCTAGAAATCTATAAAAGAGGAGCACTTAACCATGTACCGGTATTTTTAATGTAACTAAAGTGTTGTGCACTGTTATGCTTTTCAACGTGTTTATCCTCTAAATCCTCACATTTTCTCATTGAAATGTAGTGCATTATTATACTTCCTAGGGTATTTGATCTAGTTTATTGTTATCCTTTCAATATGAAATCATTGGGTGATGAAAGTTTGTCACTATCCTTGGATAAAAAATTATGGCAATATGAATCCTATAAAACATTTTCCGATGCTATACTATAACCAATCCGCATATTATTTAAACCCCCCAAAAGAATTGATATTAAAAACAATTATTTTTTCAAGATTGAGTAAAAGGAAAAACACAACACTTGGGTTGACAATGACCCTTTTGCAAATATGTTCTTTGGATAAGTTCTCAAACATTAAACATCATAATTAAATTGCAGCTGAAGTGCTGAACTTAGTAATTGTAAAAGTGAGTTCTTACATTCACAATATAATTTTTAGAAAGAACCTAACTATTTGCCACTCTTGTGATGCAAAAAAAAAAAAAAAAAAAAACTCTAGTTGGCATTTGCTTTCAGTTTGCCTTTTGTAAGCTTTCAATTCCAAAATCGTATAATAAAAAAGTTATGTGGTTGTTGTCCTCCATGAACAGCTTTCAGCTTTACTCTATATTTAAATTTAGGGTTGTTGGCAAATACAAATAGAAGATTTTTTGTTTTATTTTTATTAGTCTCGTAAATTATGCAAAACAGCAGGGTTATTTTTTCATAAATAAGTTACCTTAATTGGTTTCCCAAAAAGAATTCGAGCATTTCCCATTTGAATAGCTAGAGCTGCTTCAGCATGAGTGCTGTATCTCACAAAACCAAAACCTTTATCTCGTTGAACCCGAACATCTTCAATGGTTCCAGCACCAAGTGCATGGAAATGTCGGTGAAGATCATTTGACGCAACCTGAAACCATTTGTTGATGAGAACCAGTATTGAATACAACAGGAACTTTTATCAAACAGAGAAGCAGAATGCCCCTATGGCATTAAAAGAGACATCAAAAATAGATTATACTATCATGTTCTAGCCTTTATGAGAGAAATAATATAATTTATAACAGAATGAATTCATCTGCTACAACGGCTGAATCTGGCTATTACAATTTACAACCAACTTCTTCCGCTCATCTGATCAATATAATTGTTACATTGCACCAAACTGACAACTTTTTCTTTTCTCTTTTTGGCACTTAATCAAGTATGAAGTCATTGCAGTAGATTAAGTGATATAAGCCACACACAAAAATGATGCTAGGGACTGGCATTATTATATATTTTACTTCCTTGCGAGAACCACCACAAAAGCAACCATGTATCATATAGCTTGCCAGTTATAGATTGCAGAACAAAATTACAAAGAGATCATTTAACAAAATAAAATAATAGAAAACGAAGGCTTGCCTCTGGAGCAAGATTGCCAACATAAACAGTGGTATACTGAGGATTGTTCTCTGGAGCATCATCATTAGTCTTCTCTTGACCATCTTCTGCACGAGGAGATAAACTATTATTATAAGGAAGGGGAATAATTGACATATATCTAGCATCTAAATCAGAAATACAAAAATGGATCCTGTTACAGGGTAAAAAGAAATAGTAGCCATTAGGTATATTTGCAAGACCTTAAATTGAAGGAATTATTACAACCATAAGGTTTAACAGAGAGTCAAAGCATACTACAGTAGATTCTAAAACCTAATCAATAGTAAAAGAAGTGAACCCCCATTATATGTATAGGGTAAATGAGTTATCCATACATTAATATCATAACACATTTAAGCTAGGTGAAACAAATTTTATTTCAATACTTCTAATACAAATTATTGACAACTTAATTTTTAACAACGTAATGAATTTTTCTCTCAAAAAACAACGTAATGAATTTGATAAAAATATCATTGTTTTTAGCCTACGGATTGTCTGACAATATGTGAAGACCAGTAAAGGCTGCAAGACTATTGAAATAATATCAATTTTTCAAATCCAATTTTGGTATATAAAATTAAAATTGTAATATTCTTAATTATTTGTATTAGAAATACTGAAATCAAATTTTTATTTATACTTGCGTTTCACGAGCTTTGAATCATATTCATAATAGAATTTATTTTTTATTTTATATGTTATTTTTTTATCAATTAAATTTATAAATAATTTACTATGATATAGTAATATGTAACGTTATTAATCCATCTATTTTTAATCCATATCAAAAGGTCACAAAAGATGAAATTTTCTCTCATACAACAGAATCAGAATTTTAAATTAAAATATATATATTTAGATTTTGATCGATTTTGAGTTTGAAATTGGGATTATTCATAATTAACAAAAAGTTCATACCAATACTATAAGCTTGATGATGTGTCACTCTAATTCGCGTTATAAACCCTTTTTTTCAGCTTTTACAGTATGTATATTGTATAGATAGATTTGAGTTTTATTATTGTTGGACCATCTTCCCTGGATAGCAAAGCAACAAAAGTGCAATATTCATAAAAATGAGCTCACCTGATGTTCCATTTGTTAGCTCCCCAATACTTTTAGAATCAGAACTCTGCTTGTCATCATTAGAAGTGGCCCCTTTTGCAGCCCAGTTGCACCGAATTTGTCTGCTCCCCAGCCATTTTCCTATAAAAATAAATTAAGAAAAGTTTGCAAGGTTTCCTAAAAGTAGAAATCTAATAAAAACTTGAACAGAAGCAAAAAAAACTGGTAATTTGAATGAAGATATATTCACTCTTAAGAGAGAAACTGGAAACCTCCACAGTAAAGACTAAAGAATAGATAACTGAAGATCAATGCCAGCATTGGAAGTTTGGGACAAAAAAGGAGGGTTCGTTAATGTTTCTTTTCAGCTTCAAATTGATTCGTACTTCACATATATGTTTATTAAACTCATTTATGTTTCTTACCCACATTCCTCCATATCTGCCACTGCCATTTTTGGTAAACAATTTAGAATAATCATCAAATAGAAAGATAATATGCTTTGACTCTGTAAAATATAATACATTAAATACCAGTATCAAAACTAAGAAAATAGATCCCAAAACATTTATAAGTTTTATCGGTACATCAATTTTTATATACTAGTACACGTTCAAAGCGGATTAAATCACAAGGAATCTACAAGAAAGCAGTGTCCCATACCATTTAAGTCATTTATTGCATTCTGGGCTTCCTGGCCAATGAAACAAATGACATTATCAGGACATAATGACCAAAAAAAGGATAATATAACAAAAGTAAGTAGCTTAAAAATGATTTCAGTACCTGCTGATTACGAAAAGAAACAAAACCAAATCCCCTTGAACGCCCAGTTTTCTGATCCCACATAACCCTTGCATCTCTGCAGCCAGTACAAAGATAAAGTAATAGCCAAGGTATGTATCATGTATTCTACAAATATGTAGTAGAAACATAAATACTTCCAATGTCAATATGGCCATAATACAAACAGTCAAGTAGTCATTAGTGAAACGAAAAGAAATTGAAGAAACGGGAAGTAGGACTTACGAACAACTAGTGAAAACAGAGAAGCACGCAAACAATGTAGCATCAGTGACCTCAGGGCTAAGATCACCGACAAAAATATTGAAATGGCCTGCATGCCAAAGTGAATTACACATGAGCTTCCAAAATAACAGGCATAACAATACCAATCAATGAACCTCGTGTAAAAATATATTCATCTCTAATTGCGTATGTACCTGATGTATCCTCCCTTTGGCTACTTGCATAAGCCCAATTAACTTTGATAGGCTGCCCAAACCTGCAAACAATATTTTAAGGCATCGAAAAACGAAAAACAAACCATTAAACTGTTATATTTTCTACAGCTCTACTTACAGGTGTCTTCCATTAAGAGAAACAATAGCAAGTGCAGCACATCTGCGATCAAAGTAGTCCACAAAACCATAGGATGACTACAAAAATAACAAATGAATATGCTGAACACGTCAGTCATTAGCCGAGCAAATGGAAAAGAACCCAAATTTAAGTCACAATGGAAAATCAGACAAAGGAACTATTAAAAATTGTGTGCTGAAATAAGTCATGCAGCCCAATCATTTCCAATACATTAATGATCAACTGGAATGTCATACAGCACCAAGAATGCAAATTTTTGGTCATTGAACAACCTACAGGTGAAAATATAATTGAAACTTTTTAGAAGAAAATCGGTACAATGAAACTACACCTTCTCTTTTCTGATAAGCTTGCATCCTTCAAGTGGACCAGTACTCGAGAAAACCTCTTGAAGAAGGGGTTCTGTGACTTGTGGGTGAATATTTCCAACATACCTGCATTTTCTCATAAAAACATATGCTCATCACAATTCACTAACACACAAATATATGTTGAAATGAAAATAGAAATCCACCCAGATGAAAATTATATAAATATACTACAGTACTGTATACACACATACATCAGGTAACAGAATAAAACTAAGAATTTAAAAATGAAGTCCTTCCTCTGAAGATGTAAAAAGGAGGCTATCGCTGAGATGAATTAGCTGAGCAAGAGGGAAATGGAATGGACAATACTACAAAGTGCAGACTCATAAAAAGAAAACAAAAAAATAGAAGAAAGAAAAGAAAAATGTCTATTCAACACTCACACACTGCGGCATGAACTTGAATCAAACCCAGGAGGCAGATTTCCACTCAAGATAGGCTCTATCTGCAAAATAAAAATGTAAAAAAACAAGAAACAAAAAGAGAGAGGAAGAAAAAAGAGAAACCCCTAAAAGCAAATACCCACACACCCCGGGCCTCTTCAATCATATTCATTTGAGGAATATGTTTCAGGATAGAAGTCATTTGACAACCTAAGCTTCAAACCAACCTTCTACCAAATAGAGTTAGCTAAGACACTGATAATCAATAAAACAACAATTCCCTAGCAACTTCACATGGCATCCTATATAACCACTCAGAAATCATAAAACTTATAATTACCCAATCTTACATCAATAGAGAAAGAGAAGTCCCTGATTATCTTCACTCGGATTTTTTTCCAACAGGCACTAATACTAGCAAAGCAGAAAGTTTTGAGCACAAAAATGGAATGTAGAAGTGAAGAACAGACCAAAAAGGTTAGAAAGCCAAGTAGAAAGAGACAAACTTTTACCAACAAAAAGTTAACTCAAATAAACTCTACTTTAAAACACAATCATGCAACAAAATAATAATAATAATAATCATTAAATCAGTGAACAAACACGAACACCGACTACAGAAAATTGAGCATCCAAATTCTCTGCTTTGTTTACTTGAAAAATTATCGAACTTCACAGAATTGCACAAACATTTCATCAGAAAACACTCAATTGATTAGCTCCACAGGAGAGGAGGTTGAAGAAAAGCCAAAATCGCATAGAGAGAAAAAGAGGCTCGAAAAGAAACCTGAGGAGCGGCAAGTAGACCGGGATGGTAGAGAGATTGCTGCTGCATGATGGCCTGTTGTTTAAGCCTGTGCTGTGGTTGCATTCTTCAATGGAAGAATCTAGGGTAAGAAGAAACCCTCGAAAGAGAGGGCTCAGTGTAGAAGAAAGAGCGAGACTCTGGTTTGAGTAATAGGACAGATAAAAGACCTTGTCTCCTCTTTTTATTTTTATTTTTATTTTTATTTTTATACTGTAAAAGCCTTTTCCTTTTTACTATTTTTTTATTCTCTGCTACTTTTTAGATTATTATTATATTATGACAACTCTGTATTTTATTCCTCACTTGTAGAACTTGTATAATTTTGTATCATAAACAACCCTAATTTTTATATGTAATGTATTATTTTTATTTTTCTTGTCAATCTCTTTATTTATAGGGTTGTTCATTGGGTTTGACTCTGTCCGGGTCTGACCCAATGACCCGATTGAAAGATTAAAAAAATGGAAAGTTGTGTTTTGATTTAGAAAATTAGCTCACATACGGGACTGACCCAGTCATATGTCACGTCCCGAAAGAATAGGTCTTCTTTAAGCGTAAGCGCCTTACAAGCAGTTTTCATATGCAGTATGCTCCTATACGTTCTTTCGCTCCATGACACGTAACTTCAAAGAAAGAAAGCTTGTTTGGCCTATTCCTCTTGTTGACAACCATAGCATCAAAATGAAATAAATATTTCATAATTCTTTTCCTCTCTCTCTCTCTACACTACATATTTCAAGTCTTTATTTTGCTTCTTACCCTGCTACGAATCTGTCTTCTCATACGTCGATGGTCTGCGTAGGGCGTTTCACCTCCGTTAGTGTCGATGATGAATAAGATTTAATATTTTAAAAATATTTTCATGGTCTTTTGAGACTAGAGGGTTGAAAACGTGGTCGACAACAAGAGGGGGAGCGGCGGCTCGAAGGGTGGTCTTAGTTTTGAGATCAAAGTGAGATTTGAAATCTAAATCAACAGACGATGAATTATTAGATTTCTAGGTTGTACGTTTAGGGTTAGTATGTGGAGTAATTGTGACGTGCTATAAGTGGAAATAATATTAATTGTGATTGAGAAGCATAAACCATTCTTTACATTAGATAGGTTCAACACTATTAGAGATTTGTTACTGATCATTGATTGTCGTTGAAGGAGGTAGTTGTGGGTAGTAGAAGAAAAAAATGGATCTGTATTGCTCTCGAAAAACATAATAGCAAGGGCTCCTTTGAGTACTCAAAATCATAGCGGGAGCATGTTGAAGCAATTGTGTCAAAAAAGGAAATTAGTAACGCGGGTCTTACTAACTTTTTGTATATTACTCTGATACCATATAAGTGGAAACAATATTAATTGGGATTGAGAAGCATAAAACACCATTTTCATTAGATGGTATATATACACGTAAACATTGAATACAAAAATGACATTGAACCTATACATGGTAACAATCCTAACCTAATCTCGGGTAGGTTCGGGTAACAATTTTTACCTAATCGAGGGCTCGAGGGGTGGTTTTAGTCTGAAAAACTAAAGAAAAAGTTAGAAGCTTTAGCATAAAAATAGTGCAAATCAATGATGGTGAAGAGTCTTTGAACTTAAGCTCCTCTCTCCTCCATTCTATCCATTATCTCTTGCACCAGGGTCAGACCTGGACTAGATCGGTGGACAAAAAAGGATGATTGAAACGATACAAATCGGATCGGGTCATCAGATCGGTTTAGATTTGGACAACTCTAATTATCATGTCAATGCATGAACAATTGTCTTTCAATTATAAATTTGTCGAAAAATAGGAAGAGAACACTGTCACTTTCACTTTGGCACCTTACGTTTTTAATTTTAAGAATCAACAAATAACAAACTCGCTATTGAGTTCGAAATAACATGAATACTCTAAATATGGCCGCTAGCATAGACAATTCTATAGAGCGCCTAACAAAACAAACATTTTTGCTAACAAACCTACACGTAAGAACAATAATGTAATCTAAAATGGATCCCGTCGGACTAAAAAAGATGTTTGAACCGAAATCTTTTACATCCCGCACCAATCCCTTCTCATCAAATTCCAACATCGCCCTTTCCCAACCCATAGCCATCAACCACTCCATCTTCGCCTTCGTCGTCGACACCTCAGCACATATCGGGCCCACCCGGCCACACCACAACTCACATCCACCACCACCGTAATGACCATGTATAGGTTTGGATCATTCTATTGCTTCACATATTTGTGATAAATTGCATACTTGCTTTTGTTTTGGGCATTTTCACATCATACTTTAAACCCAATGTCCCAACTCTCATTTCTCCTCTTTGCAAGTATTTTTTATTTTTTTGTCTATGAGATTTCTGAGCGGGTCCGCTAACTCGCGATTGACACCTTCAAGCCGTTCTACCACACTCAGACTAATCCTCATTCGACGAGTATTTTCTCATATACACCTTTAGTTAGTTTATTTCCTTTATTTGACAAAATCGCACACATACCTTGTTTGGCTAAATCTAGATTAATTCTCTCAATTAGAACTCGGTAATTTTCTTGCATATTGCATTGTCCTGATGGAATAAAATAAAGGGGTAATTGCAAATGACCCTCATAAACTTTGAACTATTTTCACATGTATGCCTAGAAGTTTTTTACCAAACAGATGACCCCTATAAACATTTTTCAACTCATTCCATCAGTTAAACTTAACTGAAAATTGCAATCTCTCCTCATGTGCTCGGCACATGACCAGAATTTTTTACAATGACCATTATACCCTTGCATGTAATATTTTTTAATTAACTTCATTTAGTTCATGTTCTTCATCTTTCATTTTATTCTTCATGTTCTTCATCTTGTTCAATTGTAAATATTCAAACAAATTATCAAGATATAGTTAACTAACTCAAATAAATTTCTTTATTGACAATCCAAAAATCAAGACCAAATTCATAAATCCAAATCCAAATGTAGAACAAATTCTCAAAAACTCATTTTAGCATGAATAAACCTAATATCCAAGAACAAAATTAAACTTGATTGAATCAAAACCATCCAATATTAATGAAAATTTTCAAAACCAAAGTCCAAATAATTACACAATTTTCATTAACTAAAATCGAAACTGAAAATTCTCAAAGCCTTATCCCAAAATCAAACTGGTTCGTTGAAGATGAAGAGGTGTTGGTCGATCGGCTGCATCGACGAAGTAGAAGAATATCTCAACTGCCATGGCCATGTGAACCAGATCTCCATCGACAAAGATGAGGGAGCCATGGCCGGTCGGATGCAGATGAGATCAAGGACAGTGGCTTCGTGTCGAAATCGCACCAGATCTCGCTCTGGTCGTTGTTTTTGTTGCTTCCGGTGGATGCGTCTCGGCGGTGGTTGCATGCTAGAGGTGAGGCGCGCTGCCGGAGCTGGAGACAGAGCTGGACGAGCTTGTGGTTCAGACCAAATCTCCACCGATACTGGTGGCATTCGCCGGAGATCGCCGCTGGAGACGCTGCTTCCGTGCTCGATTCAGGCCACTTCCATATGTAAGATCTTGTTCTCGTGATGGACGAACTCCGGCGCGCCATGGGCAGAGATGATCGAAGAGGAGAAGATTAGTCTGTTGGACAGCCATGGCCATGGCAGAGAGTAACAAATTTTAGGGTTTAAAGGTAGAAGAAGGAGGGTCTTTTAGTCATTTTAATGATTAGATAACAGTGTTATAACAGAATCAGCTCAGCCAAAGTTTATGGGGTGTATTTGTTTAGCAAAATAGTTGTAGGTATACATGTGCATTATGGCTAAAGTTAATAGGGTGCATTTGCAATTACCCCTAAAATAAAAGGTGTCGATCTATAGAGGATTATGATGATACAGTCTGGTCAGGACATGAAGCCCAACAAATAGATCCACCATTTATATTTAGGATTGGGCCTTAATGAGGAATGCTTTCAAGCAAGCCCACTTCAAACCTTACAGCACCTTTTTGATGGGCCTTCCAATAGTTATATTGATTATACATTTTGTAAGCGCTAACATTTTTCACATAAATATCCACTTAGGACTTAGCAAATACAAAATATGAAAATAACACTATAACCTTTTATTTTATATAACATTCCCTTAATGTGCGAGTCTTACATTATTTTTTATCGTGAACTCGATATGTACACAATCAAAGTTTTTAAATCGACACTCCCCTTCATATGTAGGTATGTATCTTTCATGCGTGTAAGCCGTTGTAGGTGTCTATCTGCAAGCAGGCCGGTTAACTCTATTTCTCCTTTGTCCTCCAAGAAACCCAAATTATCACTAAAAATAATAAACACAAAAGCATGGGGGCAATTTGGGTAGAAGTGGATCCCACCACCTCACCCAACCACCCACCCACACATTTGTATAGTATTTGGTCTTAAAAAAATGGTATAGTAAAGAAAAGAAGCAAACGCGTGATGAAATGAAACAAAGCAAAAGTATATATTTAAAGATGGATGGGTCAAATAAAGTGAGCATATCAAGACACTACATGTGATCTCTATTAAAATACACAATTCACACACATGGACATATATATATATATATATTGATGCCTATTAATTGCCTTTGCCTTCTCGTTAAAGTTAATAACGTTAAACAGAATACGATTCCTTTCTTTTTGTGGTTTATTATACCAAACCATTTCTTTGCCCACCAAATCCAATACCATAAATAAATGAATATGATTATATTCTATTAAATATGAAGAAAGGTTCTAAGGTGAACAACGTGACATAATAATATTATTATTAGATTGAATTATTGCTATCCCAAGAAAATATAATCTTTCTTACTTATTGACTTCACCTAAGAACATGTCGGCCACTCCAATTATCAAAATTGTATGGTTTTACTACTCTTCTTTTTTGGTGGATCTAGAGTTATTCTTTTGTGGAGGCAAGATATACGGATTATATTTTCTTCAAATTATTAGGACAAAAATTATAATTATTATAGGAGCTAAACTATAGTTTAATGAAAAATATGGATAAATACAAAAAATTTAGAACATATTTGGTATATTTGCGAAAAAAATGTTTGTGGGATGGGACGGATCTAGAAAGAGGGGGTGTGAGAGGCTGAGAGCAGTTACTCCAACTAAATTTTTTTCTTGAAAATTTACCATATTTTTTTATTGATTTTCATTTTTATTCCTACTATTTTTCAAATTTTACCTCACTAAATATTTAATTTTTTTATATGTCCATTGATTTAAAGTATTTTTCTCATTGCCCTATAATTTTGCCCCTATGAGAGACCTAATGCGTCTTCTTTGATTCTAACCTAGCATTGTTTTTATTTATTTATTTATTTTTATGTATAAATGTATGTTTGGTATGTTAAAACAAAGTTCTAAAAATTCATGCTTAAATATTTTTTTTATAATAAGCAATAAAAATAAGACTCATTTTAAAACATATGGTGGAGTTAGTTTAGTTGTCTTGTGGCAGTGGTGGTTCCATGCCAATTTTTTTTTTTTTTTTTTTTTTTTGAAACACACACCACACTATTTCTATTTCACATTTCACATGTCACAAATCACATGATATTTAGGAAAATCCAAGATGCCACCAGCTTTGACAATGATTCCTTGTTCTCATCTCCAATTTTATCATCTCACCTAACCAACACGTCATTTAATAATAATTATTATTATAAACAAATAAACACATTTTAGTTTAGTATTGAAATATGAATAATGCTGTTTTTTTTTTATAAGCAATAATGCTGTTCCTAATGAGCAATTATAAGGTCAGGGAGCTCTAATTGAAGCTTTCTACAATGATGTGCTCCACTTTTATAAGTTGTATAATTTACCCAACTCTCTTAAACCCAATTTTTGAATTAGTAATGGTCTTATATTTGTAGTCATGTTAATTTGTTTCCTCTAAATACAAAACTTATACACAGAGCACTTTCATTTGAATGAATCAAGATCCAAAATCATGTATCAACTCAGATAAAATTTGATTTCAAATAAATATTTTGATTATATAATTGGAATCTTACAATTTCAATTTAATTACACAAAACTAATGGTATGAGAAAAATAGAAAAATCAGCATTGGAAGCTAGCGTTGACCCGCAAAGCCCAGCCATGGCTTGCTCTCAGCTGCCTTTGGAGGAGAAGGAGATGACAAATCTGGACTGTTTATTTGGTATGGTTTCGCAGAAACCCTGTAAACAATTAACACAAAAATTAATCAATTATCTTCACAACACAAACAACAACAACAACAACAAAACACTCTCTTCTCCATATAAATGCTTACCTGTCTTTCCTCTTCTCCAAGAATCTATGAAGTGAAGCTCTTCTCGCAATCGGTAAATCTGCAATATAAGTGAAAGAAACTATATTAAGCATATAGCCTCAAACAAATCATTCATTCTATAACAACAAAACCTACGAAATATAAGCAATATAAGTGAAGGAAACTATATTAAGCATGGATCCTCAAACAAAACATTACTTCTCTAACAGCAAAACCTACTATATATAAGGAAATTACCGGAGACAACAGCCTGAGGGGGTCGTTGAACATCCGCCTGATTTGGCACAATCTGGGTTAAAGGGAGAAGCTTGGTTTGGCTATGGGAGCTTCCATTTCTAGCAAATAGCATCACCTCCTTGGCCTGCTCAGCTGGAAGATCATTGAAAACCATCACCTTGCCACCATAGAATATGGTCATTTGTGCAATTTGAGGCTCCGATTTGGCAGCTTTGTTTACCCTATATAAACAACAAGATCAATTAAACATCCCAAACAAAGATCCACATATATTACAATTATGAAATCAAGAAACGCATCAAAACTATTATGGAGATTGAGAATTCACCTTGAATCAGCCAATTTTGGAACATCTTCTTTGGATCGAGGAGATACGAAACCAGATTGTTGAGGAAACAGATTCATGGTGGTGGCCACAATCGCTGCCGGACGAGACAATTCCTGTGTCACTGCGAATCAAGATTACATACATAAAATGAACGTCAGATCTCTTTTCTTAAGACTATGCAACACCCAAATAATTATTTTAAAACAGACAATTGGCATATATTCCAATTTTGAAATATACATATTCAAAAGCAAATCAAGACTATACGTTTCTTGACAGGTTCTACTACCGATTTATACTAATGAGATTTTTCGTGGATCTCAAGACTCTACCGTTCAATTTATTTGAAAAAAATATATACAAAATCAAATTCCTTTCAGTTTCTTTGATGTTAAGCAACTTTTAATTGCAATACACTGCTTCCTTGTTCTGAAATGAACAGAGGATACGCGGAATTTTATTTCCCTCGTTTTACCGGAAGCCAAACAGAGGCAAAAACGAAAATGCCCCCAGATCGGAAAATAGCACATACCGGCCGGTGTTGGTTGGGTGTTGCAGGTCATGCCAAGGCTGAGATCTCCGAAGGAGCCCTTCTCCTTGAGGTACTGGCTCAACATGCTACACTTCTGCGAGAAGCTCGGCTTCTGGTAAGAGAACTCCGACGAAGTCGACATGGTCTGATGAGTTTCCGGCGACGGTACCGGCAAAATTGAGAACTGAAGTAAGTTTCAGATTGAGGAGACGAAGAGCGGTTTGAGAGGATTGAAGAAGCTGTGATTGAGGGTTTTTGAGAAATGCGAATTTGGGTGTTGTTTTGTAGAGGGAAGAGAAGCATCTGAATCTGCGCTGTGGTGTGGGGGTGAGGATTATTATATTATATAGAGTTAAAAAACACGAGGAATATATGTGTGTTTAAAGAGCTGGTGGTTTCCGTGTACCTACGTTATTATCTTATACAGTATGTATATTTATTTGTCTGGTTTGTTGGGTCGTTCAAAAAACACGTGTTTTTTCTATTAATCGGTCCGGTTCGGCGCTATCTTTGTCGCTTACTGTACCACGTTCACGCTTGCTCTATAATCTAACGGTGTCACTGTATCATCCTTTGGAATTGTTTGCCTAGTCGTACAAATAACAAATTACTTTTTGTTTTTCTGGGCAATTGAAGAACCAAAAACAACTCAACAAAAACAGCAACAAAGCCAAACACAACAAATGGCAATAAGCTGTTTTAAAAAGTCAATTATGTTTGATAAATGTACAACGGTAAGAAACTATAAGTTGAGTTTATTGTAAAAAATGTTCGATAAAATAAAATGTAATTTTCTCAGTCTCAAAACTCAAATCATAAATAAATAAAGCTACAGTAAAACACTCATACTAGTTCAGGGACACAGTTTGATAGAACCTGTAGACTTTGCATTAGAAATTAAATTCGTCAGTAGTGTATTAACCCCTTAAATTTGTATGTACATTTCAACCTGTAAAATAAGAAGGTTACGATGAAGAAGAAAAGAAATTACTCGTAACAGAATAAGATCAACTGCTCCTCACCGAGTCCACAAACTCAATTCAAACAGGCATGTTGTTTTCTTGTCAAAAATCATAATCTATGTCGGTAATGTTCTGGGAAACAGAGGGTTTGATGAGCCGTCCTTGCTCATCGTACAGATCAAGGTGTTCACATGGTGCTGGGAAGATGGTGCCAATAACACGGCCTTGAACATAAGCACACTGGAAGATATGCTTCTTCTTGTACGTCAGTCCTACTGACATATCCCGGAATACCACGTTTCTCACCGGAATTTCTTCAGTCCCGTGTATGCGAACAGGTACCCGAACTCCATGACCATGAACACCAGTGAAACTTATGTCTTGAAGCAGTGGAAGAGCCTTTGGATCGTAACCTTTGTCCGGGTGTTCATTGTAGTCTGTCTTGATAACAATCCCAACCCGGACATTCTCAAATGTTATATTACGGTAGGTTATGTGTCTAACATATCCACCTCTTCCAGGGGCAGTCTTAATCCGAACTGCACGCCTTGAGTTCCACACGAGGAGATTCTCCACAGTTACATTTGATACACCACCAGACATCTCACTGCCAATTGATATGCCAGCACTGTCATGATTCAGCCAAGGAGGAATGTTAGTAACTATCTGATGCAATTTAATTTCTACATGCCAAGTGACATGTGACATATAACAATTTGCTTGAGGTAACAGTCCAGGACTGTGCTTCACATGCCAGCAATTACAAGTTGGCAATCAACTTCTGAAGGTTCCAGTTGCTACTGCTGCAGCAACTTACTTAAGACAAGAAACATAAGTCATAAATGTCATCATTTGGAGTTACTTCCTCACAGTTGCAGGAACAAATAGCAGATTTGAAACTGATGATTTTCTTTTCCATATGAAAATAATAGTTTTTCTTTTCTGATAAAACAAAATTCCTCTAACATTCACAAAAACATATTATTTGAATGCAACAAAAGTTTGGTTATGTCAACGTCAAATTTCAGGGTTTTTTACATACAGAGGAATTAATCACGAACTCAACAAAAATAATCCTACAAAATGTAAAAGCACAACATATTGGACCAACTCCCCCATCAAAGTAAAGTTAACATAAATAAACACTTCAATTGGCTCTTAATACCCACATATATGCCACACACTTTCCACACACTCCAAATGTATCTCGTATAATACTCCATCCGTCCCAAAATGAGTGTCCACTTTCCAATTTTTGTGGAAATTAAGAATATGTTAGTTAGGGTTGGACTTTCCCCTTTGTATCCCCATGAGCTCTTGTCGTAAAAAACTCAAGGACTTCTCACTTATCTTAGGGATAATGTTGATAACTCATGCATTACTAACTCAAAAAATTAAAGTGGACACTCATTTTGGATGGAGGGCGTACTAATTTATATATAAAATGTGCATGATCTATGTATTGGCAGATTTGGAAGTGTAGATGATACAAAAAATTGCAAAAGTCGGGCAGTTTTAACTCATCAAAGAAAATGAAAAGCGTAACAAATTGTATAACAGATTGAATAAACATTCAAATTGTATGTAATGTGAGGGAGCTTCAATTGACACTGGTGTAAAACTAACTTAATTTTATGCCAGTCCACAACTTTTTCTTGTACTTAAAATTTTCAAAATCAAATATTAATTAAATAATCTACCTAAACCAATCATGCTCGCGAAATATCAAGTTGATTGGAGGATTAAGGTGATAATTCATAGGTGTAGTTCTCAATATTAGGTACCCCTCAGTCTCAAATGACTTTTCACTGTCATTTTTTTTTGTTGCAAAAATTAAGAAAAATATGATTACTGGTTAACTTTCTTTCATGTCCCCCCATATATGACTTTGTTTTAACAAAGTCAATGGGTTCTAACTAACTTATCTTATAGATAGCATTGATAACTCATGTATAACGAATTTATCAAAAAGAAAAGAGGACACTCATTTTAAGACAAACATTTTAGAGAAACAAATCACTCATTTTGACACAAATGGAGTATTTATATTTTGGAAAGAGTATTGTGGACTGTGCACTGCCAAATTTCAGATTGTGTGATTTCTGGCATGCATGACAAGTGTCGGAGGAATAATAAGTCAATTTTACACCAGTATCAAATGTAACTTGACAGCTCAAGTCCCAACAGTAAGTTGACAATAAACACGATGTATCTTATATCACGGTCATCTTGTGGGGAAGTTTGTTAGAAGAAGACTATGGGCCATATGCATAGCAGCTTAAAATTTAAAGTTAATAATTTGTTTTTAAAGTGCAATCACACATGGATAGTGATGGCTCAGTGATGAAATGATGCATTGCTTAGGTATGCAGATGCAGAAGAGTTACACTTGCAGCAATCATAAACACCAATTCCCCTTTGAAATATGTAACAAGTCTGCAATGAATGTGTACCATGGGAAAGCAAATAGTTAGAGTTCTACCTGACCATAGAGCGCACAACAAGGTTACGGATGAGAATGTTCGCTGAAGGGCGTCCGTATGCAATTCCATACTGATCCCATCCACTCTTTATAGCAATTGCATCATCCCCCACACTTATATAACAATCCTCAATAACCATATCCTTACATGAATCTGTGAATGACACCAATTTTTGTTAAAATAATTTTAGTAGGAAAGGGATAAATGGTGAATAAACTTCTAAAACTTGAATACTAGAATATAAATGAAAACACAATTAATAATCAGGCCTACAGTTCCCAAGTAATAGAGTTCTCTATTGCATAATTAAAGAATAACTTAAGGTAAAAAAAATGACAGAATGAATTAAAATAAGAAAGAGAATGCAACTAAATAGATCTCAAGTTTCTCAACTCATATTATAGAAGTTTGATTTAAAGGAAAAGAAAAGATACAGGAGAATGCATTTCAAGTTCAATCATTTCTAAGATCCTAGGTAGAACCAATAAAACATCCATTCTAATGTACAAAGCATTAAATGTAGCCTAGCAACCTTACTTGCATTTCCCCTAATTATTAATCTATCTTGTCAGTTGGTGAGGTAAACAACATTTCTATTAGGGACCAGTCAATCAAATTTACTTATCATTATCATTCAGATTATTTCAACTCAGTCTTCACCCTTTTCTAGTAATTACATGTAGAAAACTTTAACAGTGCAAAATTTTGATGTATGTGTCATGAAATCTCAAGAGTCCATACAGAATATTTGCAGTTTGGATCTTTCAGCATGCTGACCGCTACAGAAAACAAGTCAGGCAGAAAATAGTCCTTGCACTCATCATGTATTCCACAAACAGAAAACTATTTAGCAAAAGAAACATACCAGGATCAATTCCATCCGTGTTTGGGGCTTCAAATGTGGGAGCCAAAATCGTAACATTCTTGACCGTAATATTCTTGCAGTCATATGGATGCAGTGTCCAAAATGGAGAGTCACGTAATGTTATATTAGAGATTACAATGTCACTGGACCACATAATCTGTACAAGGGGGCCCCTAGTGTGGTTGAGAAGTTTTTGACGATACTTTTTCCACCATGTTTGACCCTGTCCATTTATGGTACCATTGTGCCCTGCATACACAGAACCAAAGCAAGTCGGTGAACATTTGTGCACGAATACCAATAGCTTTAACGTTCACAATAGCGATAAGCACACTCTAGATGCACCTACTTAATCACCCAATCCATCCACAGTTAAAATCTAAATTGATCAAAAGCATGTTATCAGTGACAACCAATGGCCAGAATATTGAGTGCGGGAGATGCAAAGAAGTCATGCTCTTAGTCTAAATTTTATAGTCTATTCCTGAGGCACACCGTATACAGACAAGTAATCCCTCTAAGATCCTGGGCAGAAATGATAAGACATGGAATCACAAGCTTCTTTCCCCAAATTCCTTTCTAGTTTTAAAAGAGAGGTTTTACTTTTATAGGAGTATAAATAAATAAATAAATAAATAAAAGATTTCGCTCCACTAGGTAAAGTAATGAGTGGGAGCACAGTTTTTCTTTTGTTCTCGATAATTTTGATTTTACAGCCTTTGGAACTAAATGGCATGACTGTTGACATCATAACTCACAACATGAACATGTTAGAAGAGCGAGCCATCTCGAGCCTCACCATATCAAGAATAACTGAGGACGTGCGAAGTGAAATTGCTGTCCTCATTCACAAATAGATATATGGCAATTTTACTGTTTAGAACATTATCTTATCACTGGGTCTACTACACCAACAAAACATCTTTTGGTCACTTAACACGATATTGAGTCCCAGCTTGTGTGCTTCTATATTTATACTTAGTCAGCATAAGACCTTTTCTGAAGTTATAAGGGGCTGAAATTTGGGGTGGCTTTTGAAGAGTATGATCTGCACTACCTTCCCATTTCCTATTATACAGGAATCTTTTTATTTTTCATCAACGATTTAAACAGAAATCTTAAAGACCTTAAATGTTTCATTTCTGAGAATGGCAGGATTTAAATTTTTGCTCTTAATGGAAAAAAGAATATTCTAAACAAAAATCCTACATTTTCTGGAATCTTACCTGCCGGTTACAATGCAAAGAAGATGGCCTGATGCATCTATTGAAGTTGAACACTAGAGCCAATAATATGGGTTACATAACTCTTGCTTACAGAAGTTAGCAATACAAAACATGATTTTAGAAACCATGAGTACTAGCATATCATTTACTTGCCAGATCAAGGCTCATGTTTTAAAGCAAAATAATATAATTTAGGAATAAACTGAACACAACAGAGAAAGAAGGTGAATAAACTAACCTGTCAAGACAACATCTCTGAGATTTTGGCCATGGATTAAACTCCCATATCGAGGTCCCAGATGCTCTCTCCCATAGCCATATGAAGGTAATGGAGGCATCAAAGGCCATAATTTCTCATCCTGTTAAATGTTATACATGAGATCAGATCCTAAATAATTATTAGCTAGGTGACAATATCAGAAAAAAGTAAAAATCAATGGCCAAAACTGAAATGTTAACTCAAGTCCCAGATAATGTAATCCCAAAATCTGCAGTAGCTCTGCAAGCCTTTATTAAAACAAGGAAGGCATATTAAATATGTTTAACGTGTGAATTCCCTCATCATTTGCTTCCATTCCACGATCCAAATTGAAGCTAACTAAGAAAGCAGACCTTGCTGTTCTCTGAACCAGAACAATTATTTAGAGTTTTTAACTTCTATTGTCTGGAACAACTTGACTCTATATCCAAATACTTGAATGTAATGTGAACTAATACTGATGCAACATAGGTTGCAGATATGGCTGCTGCAAGCTTGTGCAGATAGAAAGCACACAGAGATGAGAACTGAAAACATTCAGATTAGAAAAACACCTGGATTGTAAGTATGGATTTTACAAGTATATTAGCAAATGAAAGTGAACATTTGTAGGGTATCCGTTTATGTTTTAAGAAACTTTATATGTAGAGTAGATATGGATAAGAGTGATGCTAGAATGACCCTAATGATCAAATAACTTTTCGGACAAAACCATGACCTGAATGTGAAAATCCAAGAACTAAGAAAATATAAAAATCTAATAATCGAGACACAGATGAATGTAATGGCCAACAAATAGGCCCATAGGTATGGGCACAGTTAGTATGTTGATGGACTTATACAGTACTACTATACATGTAAAAATGGTAATAAACCTGTAACCCTAGTGGGCAATGGCAATTACGATTACAAATAAACAATCAACAACAGAAACCTATATACTGCAAGTACTTCCAAACACAACCTCAAAACCTAATATACTGATCATCAACATAATGTTGGCGTACCCCTTCAACAAAATCTCATACTGCAATATATTAGACTAATAATAGGTAAACATATAACTCATCGAGATTGGGAAAGTCACTTATTGCGACCCACATCCTTTGCCTTCATAAATGTGCATGCAATCAAGTTGTAACACCGAAGGTGAGCTTTGTATTTACCGATTTCATATCACCTAACCTTAAATACATCCTCAACATTTCACATCCCATATCACTTAAATTGCACACTACATTGAGAAACGAGAATCCAAGGCAACTACAACAAGCAAAATCTACCAATTCTCTCTTAGTCAAGACGGATCCTAATGAAATGAATCTCATACTTCATATAGTTGAAAATAACAGAAGCACTACAATTACAAGCACAATGTTACTAAATTAAGCAAGCTCACAAGTAAGGAAAAAAAAACATGAAAATAGAAACAAAAACCCACCTGAATTCCAAGTATCACGGCGTCTTCAGCAAGAAACAGGGTCATATGACTAGTAAGATTAAAGGGTCCGGTAAGCCAATACCCAGCAGGCACGTTGAGCTGGCCACCGCCTCTCCTTCCCAGCTTCGAGATAGCCAAAACCGCCCTCTCAAAGGCCTTCGTGTTCACAGTGACACCATCCCCAACACCGCCGAAATCAGTAATGTTGAAGGCCAGCGGCCGGAGCTTCGGCACCGGCCTAGGCACGACCCGGCCGAACACGGAGAAGCCACCGAGAATGTTCCGCTGCCAGACGAAGACGGAGGCGAAGGCGGCGATCCAGAGGACAGTGAAGAGAGTCCTGTGCGAGGAGAGGAATGCCGACACCCAGCGCTTGAAGTCGAGCCTCTGGTGGTGGAGGCGGCCCGGTCCGATGGTCTCCACCATAATTAAACTACAGAAACAAAGATGGAATGTTGAACCAAAACCCAGTTAGATCTGTGCTGTGAAATTTGAAAATGAGCATCAGAGCAGATGGTGGGTTTCTTGTTGTGAATCGTTATCAAATTCAAAGTAGGTTTGAAGGTTAGGTCAGTGATTCAGTGAACTCTCTCTGTATATTTTACCAGAAAAAATGGAGGTTGATTTGATTTTTGTTTGGATTGGGGAAGGAGGAGGGTTACAGTGGGGAAGACGATACTGTAGGTATCTCCTGCATTGTAGTCAATAGTCATCACTCATCACTGTCGCTCATCAACAATACCAAATTGGTGCGTTTGGGCTAAACCATGATTCTTCTAATTAGGACCGAACACAAATGTTTTTTTTTAATATTTATTTTTGCAGTGTCTGTGTTTTTGTCCCGCTAATTACTGTTAATCTTTTCTGGTTTGAGCAATGCACAGAGGTTAGACACTATGTTAGCAATCCAATTGTAGGTAGTTTGGTAAAAATTTAAGACTACTGTATAAGCCAAACCATAAAAGTGGGCACATAATTATGAATAAAAAACGAGTTTTGACGTCTCTTATTTTGTGCGACGGTTGTACTTGCACATGATAAACAAACTTTATAATCCTAAAAAACTTCATAAATGAGCTCCAACAAACTATCACATTTAATGTATTCACGTTTTATGTCTCATTGTATGAATAAATCAAAGTCATATGATGGTCACTTGTAGGACTATATTCAACTATTCACTTTGGTTATTGAAATTATCAATTATCTAATTTTACCAAATTGATCAAACCATTATAATCGTATAACATAGCTTAATTAAATCTAATAATTAATTCTATTGATTCAATTTATAGATCAATTATTTGTCATAAGACACAATATATATAAAAAATTGGTATGATATAGATGTTATCTATATCAAATATAGTTTTTAAATTTAGTAAATATAAATAGCATCTTCGTGTCTTTGAAGAAAAATACTTATTATTCTTTAAAATGTGTAAGATGACTATAAAAAAAACGTGTAGGCTGTCAAATTCCCAAAGAAATGTAAGCATATTAAGACCATTTTAATCATAAATTCATCAACAAATTTCAGCTATAGTTTCTTAGACTATAAATCTATCTACGTAGTAATATTAAGTTAAAATTTGAAATAGACAAACAATTTTCATAATAAATAACATAATAACACAATTTTTTCAAAAAGAAAAAAATATAACAAATATGTATAAACATGATATATATAAAAGAGCAAAGATCATAAGTTATGAAAATTATTATTAATTTTAATACGGGTTCGAAGATGTTAATTACAATTTAAACATATACAATCAATTATACCATTCTCTTGTTACTAGAGAGCAATTATACATGCTATAAAAAATTCAATATCACAGAACCTATGAATTTTGCTCCAAAATTATGTAATCACATTGCTTACTCGATATTTAATTATTTATCATATTGCCAAAATAGTAATACATGAAGTTCGTTTATGTGAATGTGCATGATGCATAGATATTGCTAAGAACACGTTTTTTTTATTTTTAGATAAATAATTCAGGTTCAGTTTTTGTTTAGATTTGAACCAGAATTGAGAAGAAATGGAGACCGAAATTGAGGAGAATTGTTGCACCTGAAATAAGATCATGGTTGACCAGTTCAACGCCTATATTGGGACAACTCTGTCTTCTCCAAATAATACATCCTATAATTAGAAAGTAGAAGGTAAATTAATAAAACCCAACCTCCACAATGTCTCTCAGAGAACAACCGCAATTTCTCTCCGAACAGCGGCTTAGCAGCGTCCCTTCCCGGCCTCTGCAATGGCCGCTGTTCGGTTCTTTTCCTTTTCTTTCTCTTTCTTCCTCTTCTTCTCAATCCTCAACCTCTCTCTCTCAATCACCGACGAACAGATCCTCCTCAATTTCAAATCCACCATCTCCAACGGCGACGTCGCCTTGAGTTCTTGGCTTCCCGGCACCCCTCCCTGCTCCGGCGAATGGGCCGGCGTCGTATGCAACGACGCCGCCATCACCGGAATCCATGTCGTCGGCCTAGCTCTCGCCGGAAAGATCGACCCCGCGCCGTTGGTGGAGCTCACCACCCTCCGGACGCTTAGCTTCAGCAACAACACATTGTCTGGTCCCATCCCGGCATTCAACAAGCTCGGCGCTCTCAAGGCTCTGATTTTGTCTTTCAATCAGTTTTCCGGCGAAATTCCCGACGATTACTTCTCCGGCATGGGTTCTTTGAAGAAAGTTTGGTTGTCTGGGAACAATTTCACCGGTGAAATCCCTGGGTCCTTGGCGAAACTACCGATGCTCATCGAGCTTCATCTGGAAAACAACCAGTTTATAGGTCGCATTCCAGATCTGAACCAATCCAGCTTAAGCTCCGTCGATTTCTCCAACAATAAATTGGAAGGTCCAATCCCAGACGGCCTCGCCAAATTCGACCCCAAATCTTTCGCCGGAAATGATGGCTTGTGCGGAAAGCTAGTGGACAAAGCCTGTCCAGCCCCACCGCCGAAACCCACAGAGAATAAACAGACCCAACCAGTCTCCAACAATGGCTCCGATTCCAAATCCGATCCCAAATCCGAATCAACATCCGATTCTGATAACATGCGTAAATTAGGATTTGCATTGGCGCTGGCAATAGCGGCAATTGTTCTGATAACGATTGCGTTGGCTTCGGCGAGGCGCAAGGAGGAGGAGGAGGATGATTTCAATTTGATGTGGAACTCGAAACGG
>JAYMTF010000978.1:0-27617 GCA_036897485.1 Pelargonium nanum | reverse complement strand
ATCGTGCCACGGCACACACGGTAGGACACGACACAATTGACACGCACGACACGACACAACTAGAAATTTAATAATAATTTAATACTTTGATTGAGTTGGTCTTTTTACTACTTGAAAGAAAATTTTTTGAATTGTTTGAACAAGAAAAAGTATCATATATTTGAAAAACAATCTTCTTTTCATGCGTATTTGTGCATTTTTCAACACGTCTACTCAAATAAAAAAACATATACGCGAAAACATGCGAGTAAATTCGCCCTATAATATTTTTCAACATTTTTCATTGCAACGTTGACGCAGCATATTTAGACACTGACTTTTGTCTATCGAGACTCCACGTCCACAATAGACCGACAAAGTTCCCAAAGTGTGTCGAGCTTAGCGTCAATCAAGTGTCAAAATATGTCCATATATAGAAAAGACCCATTCCATCAACAACAAAATGCATTCAAAAACCAAAAAACAAAACAAAAACAAAAAAATGACCCTATTTTCCCTCCCAACCCATATCATGCAATGTATAAATACCATCAATCACCTTCACTAACTAACAATCATCCTCCACCATTAAACAATAAACACAAAAACAAAAAACATTCCTTAATTCACTCTCTTCCTCCTCTTCTGCAACCATTCTCCATCCTATTTCTCTTCCTTCTTCACACCACAACCCATTCATTAGTAGCTCCCAATATATTTACAATCATTCTCATTTCAATTTCTATCCAAAAACAACAAAAACAAAACAAAATTACAAAACAGAAAATACAACATTATGTCAACCCGCACAGTTTTTGTTCTTGCTCTCATCTTCCTGATTTCCATGGCGGTCGCCGTCTCCGTCTGCTCCGCGGCGCCGGCGGACGAGAAAGACAAAGAGAAAGAGAAAGCCAAAGCTCCGGCTCCGACGGAGGAGGAGAAGAAGAAGGATGAGGAGAAAGCTCCGGCACCGGCTAACAAAAAAGGCGCCAAAGCTCCTGCGCCGGCGGCCAAGAAAGGCGGGGACAAAGAGAAAGCTCCGGCACCGTCCAAGAAAGGCGGTGACAAAGCTCCCGCGCCGGCCAAGAAAGGCGGGGACAAAGAGAAAGCTCCGGCGCCGTCCAAGAAAGGTGGGGACGAAGCTCCTGCGCCGTCCAAGAAAGGCGGCGCCGAAGCTCCGTCGCCAAAGGGCGGCCGGAAGGGGAAGGGAACCAAGGCACCTTCCGAGAGCCCATCGGAATCTTCTACGCCGGAAAGTTCTGAGTCCCCGGAAAGTTCGGAGGAGCCTTCGGCGGAGGAGGACGCCAGCCCGGACAGCTCGTCGCCTCCGGCGCCGGGAAGCGAGGACAGTCCTAGCGAAGAGCCAAGCACCGATTCCGACGTCGCCGATGCTCCGACTGAGGAGGAAGATACTTCTGAGGCTTCAGCACCTGCTCCGAGCGCCGCCAACCAGGTGGTCGCGACTGTTGCCGCCGCCGCCGTCGCCGCCGTCAACGTTGTCGGGTTCTTCTACCTCTTCTAAAAAAACTCTCATAGAAATTGAGGTATATTTTGTTATTAGTTATTGGGTGATCAACCAAACAATTATTAAATTGATCATTTTCAGCTCTGCCATGGCCATTTCAGGCAATATCGTGCAGGTATATTTGTAGTATTTGATTTGTGTTTTTCTGAATTCCATCTTTTTTAATTAATCAATGAAAACTATGTTCTCTTCTCTAATTACTAGTTATGTTCGTGCATGCATGTGTTGATTTGTACCATATTTTACTCTTCAAATCACTCTGTACTACTACTCGAGCAATTATTTATAATTAATGTTCAATTTTCGTAAGGTTGTTGTTTATTTATTGATTTACGTACAAATAAAAAAATTGATTACTATATATGAAACTCAAGGAACACAACAAAGTATAGAGTATTGATTTTGTTTGCATGAGTGTGCAAATAATAGAGTGGCTGGTGATTCTACAAAATGAAAATAGAAGTGATTTATGAACAGTTGGGACCCTCCCAACCTACTTACATGGTAGGTAGGTCTGCGTCGCAAAGCCAACTATTTTAGTGTTCACAGAATCACAGTTCAAGTGTTAATAGAGATCGCTTTGGAGCGAGTCTTTGCTCAAACATTCCACCTCGCGCCTAGCATAAACAATTTTTGGCTCGATTTTGCAACGAAGATCTGTTTCAAGTGTCTGAAGATAATAATTTGCGATAAACTCATCTAAGCCCACCACTTATGCAAGGAAATTAAAAGTGTAATATAACTGTAATCAAGATGGGCATTTGGTCTAGTGGTATGATTCTCGCTTAGGGTGCGAGAGGTCCCGAGTTCAATTCTCGGAATGCCCCATTTGTCTTTTTAATTTTATTTTTTGCTTCAATTTTGAGGAAGCGTAACTCATGTGAATGTTATAAAGTAGTAGCCGTTAAAAGTTGAACGAAATTACAAGTACAAAAAACAATAGATGTCTGTCTCAATATCTGATCCGGATAGCAACACAATCTCCTCTTCCCACCTCATCTTCCCATTTTTCCTTTTCTTCTATACTCTCCAAAACCAAACTGTCACACACACACATATGCAACAACAATAATCTTCAAACAAACAACCTCCATGAACATCATCAAGACAGAACCCACCTCCGATGCCGACGACGTCGTTCCACACCCACCCCCCGCCCGCCGGAACCCCAACTTCCTCACCCTCAACATGCACGACGACACCGTCGACTATTTTCAGGACTCCGACGCCGACGCCACCCTCTCCGGCCGAGCCACCGCGGACTCGCCGGAGCAGGAGTACTTGTATTTAGATCGGGAGAGCGAGGAGAGTGTGCTGGTTCGGACGGCGATGAAGAGGAGCAATCAGGAGAGGCAGGTGAGCGAGCCGGAGAAGTGGGTGCGCTACTCGGAGGTAGTGGAGAACAGGGAGGAGGAGGTGACTAGCTGCTCCGCGGCTCCATTGATCGAAATGAATGTGCCTAGATCGCTAGCTTTGAAGCTCGATTATCAGGAGATCTTGGACGCTTGGTCCGGTAAGGGCTCGCTCTACATTGTAGCTCATCAAGACGGTGATCAGTGTCCCCAAACTGTCCCCGATTACAACAACTTTACTGTAAGTAATATTTATAATCTTATATATATATATATATGTTGTCAATTCATTACTCTTGGATCCAGATTTGAATAATTTTATTGAAATGAGATTGAGATTTTCATTCCACACAGGCCCAGTTCTTGACTCTCACTCATGAATAGTTTTAAGCATTATAAGATAGCAAAATTGGGATGAGATTAGATCAGATATTTAATTATGTTGGAGGATTGTTTTGCAGTCTCATTCCCAATTTTGGGCTTTTTGCTGTTTGGGGTCCCATTCCAGTAACACACAAGCAAACCTTTTTGCTTTTGTGTTGTGTTGTGGCCCAGATGGGAATACAGTGTGCATTTTGGTATTATCTGGTTTGGAATTTTGGAATTACTGTAAAATTTAGATTTAGGTTCCATTTTCATTTTGATTACATGTGGGAGATGGGATGGTAACATTTTGTTTAGTTTTAGTAGTCCCCTTCCCATCCACTTACTCCGTCCCAAAATGAGTGTATAAAGAGAAAGAGAGGACGCTCATTTGGGAACAAATATCATTAAAAAGAAGAAGAACTATGCCTGCTCTAATGCTGAATAAGATGTTTCTCTTTATTTTGGGTATGTAGGTTGTAAAGGAGAGTGTTCGAAATCTATGGAGTGTCCCGGACAATGAATGCAATATTAGTAGCATGAAAATGGATGAAGATGGAGGAAAAGCGGGGCAACGAGAGGCAAGTGTGTTGAGGTACAAGGAGAAAAGGCAGAACAGGCTCTTCTCTAAGCGAATACGATATGAAGTTCGCAAGCTCAATGCTGAGAAGCGCCCTCGTATGAAGGTAATTCCTCTTTTGCTCTTACTATTATCATTTCTATGCCTATGAGATGTTCATATCATTGATCTCTTTATAGTTGAATCATAGTCGTAACATCAGCAAACAATAAAAAAAACTGCCAATTCAAGTACTAGCTAGACAAGCACAGTTACAAATTGATCAGAAGTATTACATATAATTTGATGCTGAAATAAAGTAAATAACTCTCTAGATTGTTACTCTCTAATTCTGTTTCGGAAGCTGAACTCTTCCCACTTGTGCAGGGTCGGTTTGTGAAGAGAAATTAACAAATGTAAAGTTTTGGACATTATGTTGCTGCAGATTCCTTACATATTGGGATTTATGCAGATTGATATATACTACTAAAATTGCTGAAAGCCAAGGGAAATCTGAAGGAGGCCGACGGAAAAGTGGCACAAAATGGCCAACTTTTGAATAAAGAGGCTTCTTTTCTAGCTTCTAATCTAATGAATAATCACATACATGCTGTGACTTTTCGCCAACAATTGTATGATAAATAATCTCAGTATTAGGGAAGCATTGTACCCGAACTTGAAGAACCTGCCATTGTATGTTCATTTCATATTTACACAACAGAAGTTTATAAATAAAATGGCATATCATAGCATAGCATTTACCTGGATGTAGAATTGGCCTTGCCTCTGAAATTGATGCTAATAGAATTGTTGGCAAGACTAGTCTATGATATTTGCTGAATGTTGAGATGAAAAAAGTAACAAAACAATTGTATATATATGTCTTCGATGTGCACTACAAGAAAATTGCTTATCTAGTGCAAAATTTTCCGTAGCAAAAACATGTTTGAGACGGATTTGAAACATATTTGGGTTTGTAGCATAATGACAAGTCGCTAAATTTTTGTTACAGAATGACATGTTTTAGCCCCCAACATTGTACATGGAAAGGTCAATGCTACTTGAAACTTGAAAAATAACACACAAATTGCACAAAATATTCTTATTCTTCAATAGATGGATGGATTGCATTCAACAGGATTCAGAATCTTATACTAAATAATAAAACATCAAATTTTGGGAAACAAATATTTTTAAGGACAAAAAAAAACAGAGGATAATAAAGATAGAAATGGTTACCAGGAGAAGTGTATTTCAGGAAGCAAATGATGAGAAATGTGTTGACAGAAGAAAAGAGAGCACAAGACTGCACATACACATGCTTTTCCTGGGTATGTTGACTTGTGCTCTCTATCTTCTGTCAACAAAAAGAAGAACCCATCTCTAGCTTTTCCATCTCTGCAAACAAAAATGAAGATAGGGTTTCAATAAAATCATATTGGTGAAGAAGAAGAAGAGGAAGAAGAAGAAGGGTAATAAGTAAATAGGTGATCCATATTTATGATATATATAATAATTGAAAAGAGTGAAAAAGAAATGGAAGGGAAGTGTAAATGGAAAGCAAGAAATGGAATATATCTGAGGGTATAACAAGTCCTCCATGTTTGTCCCATTTAAGCTCTCACTTTCTTTGGTATACGACTTTACATGGATCCAACAGTACCTACATGTTGTCCATTTTACATAGACATCACATCACATCATCATCTCAGGACTCTTCATGATCTTGATAAATAATATTGAATCATTTTTTTTACAGTACATTAATTGACATCTCAACTCTCTGCCCTGCCCTGCCCCATGAAATTGTACATGTACTGTTTCATAGTATTAAGGATAATCTTTCTCAGGTGTGGAGCAAATTTTGTTCATCATTGTCAAAATAAATTTTGAATATATTAAAATGCATTTAATAAGAAGTACTCTATGTCCTATTGATGTGTTTGTCTCGAACCAATCAAATAAGACGTACTAGAGATGTTTGTTGTCTAGTTCATGTGTTAAATTTTCATTTTTAGGTGTTGGTCTGAGTCAAATCTTCACCTGGGTTTCGATTTTAGAGTACAGAACCGGTAACATGTGCAATGCAACACACCAAGCATGGAGACATCATATGTGTTTCTAGAACATTGCATCAGGCGTGAGAATAAAATCAAAATCTTAGCCATTAATCATAAAAGGTACACAGAGAAAGTAAATATGCAATTGTGAGTATCTCCTTTCTTACCAAGAGAGAATTATTTATATATGTTACCAGTTTTCATAAACTCATCGTGCATCGATCAGAGTATTGAAGTCTCAATATACAATCCTCCAACACTTAGGGTAGTGTCCATTGATACATGACAAAATTAGTTGCAAGTATAAATACATCTTCATTGATAAGAGGAAGTGCTCGGTTTCACAATCTCATAATTTACGTAGACTTTGTTTCTCTATTTTTTAATATGTGAAAACGCATTTTAAAATTCTTCCTAACTAGTTGTGATTCGGATTCTCCCTACTGAGATTTTTACTCTCATATCCAACAATTCCAAAATGAACATTTACAAATTTCGAGAAAAGGCCTTTTGCTTTTATATTACCTATTTTTCTCTATGTAATTAATACTAATGTTTAAAGCACTGATGAGCAGTCTACAGAAAATGGATATCGAATAGAAATTGTGGGCCAACACTGCTTTAGCTAATACGTTTTCGTTCACACTTGAGATATTTATTTACGGCTTAAGGGTTCAACAACATCTTCATAAGCTGGGCTGGGCCCACGTTTGTTTATTTCGCTTACTATCCAATTTAGGCCCATCTATCTAAACATTGTTTCCAACCATCAAGATAGGTAATTCATTTAGTTTGTAATTGAACTGTTTCTTACCAAGGAACATTATGGTACTGGGATTCACCTTTAGAGTAAAAGTAAGTGAATTAGGCTTAGCAAATTATAATGTACTAGTGTGATCCAAATGCGTCATTGGATTAGGTTGTGAGTCGTTTGATGAGCAATATTGAGTCACATGTCAAGTTAATTTGTGTCTACTTAATCTAAATTTAACAAATTTGGACTAAAATGAGTCAGTTAGATGAAGTGTGCGTGCACTGAATTGCATCCAGTCGTGTGTGCACACGATCATGTGGCAGACATGTCAACGATTGTGTGCTTGCACATCTCAGTAGAATGCGGTTTCACTTCAATTTGTGTAATTTTCTCTTTAATTTCTTCCTGTACAACTTATGTAATAGAATGTTACGGGTACAATTTGTTGCCCTTCATTACTAAGGTCTAATTTCCACTTACTATTAATTAGAGTAGACTATTCTAGAATTTAGGTTTGTTTATGAATAATTGAAAAATTAAAGTGAATTGAATGTTCTTGCAGCTACTACGGAAGGTTGTGGAACATGCAAGATCAATCACTTCCATATCAAGAAACTTCAAGACACAATCCACCTCACCCCCTTCAATAATATATATTCACACCCTACTCTCACTCACAAATCACAATCATCTGAACCTGTAAATCAAACCGCTATTCAATTCTTCAAAATCATTTTCACCAACCAACCATGTCTTCGTGCAGTGCAATTTCTCAGATTCTTGGCGATGACCTGATTCTGGACCCATTCCTTTCACTGGTGAATCAGTGTCCGGTGCTCAACACTCCAACGGACTGGAAAGAGACCCCCAAAGCTCATATCTTCAAAGCCGATCTTCCGGGACTCAAGAAAGAGGACGTCACGGTGGAGATCGACCAGGACGGAGTCCTGCGCATCGCCGGAGAGAGGAAGGATGTTGACGGCGACGACAAAAACGGCAAGTGGCACCGCGTGGAGCGCTGCCGCGGGAAGTTCCTCAGGAAATTCCGGCTGCCGGAAAATGCGAAGCGCGACGAGGTCAAGGCTTCTATGGAAAACGGTGTCCTTGTTGTCACTGTCCCTAAGCAAGAGATCAAGAAACCAAAAAACAAACTCATTCCAATTAAATAATCGATTACCAAAGCTGTTTTGTAATTAATTATATGTATGGTGTGTGTTGATGTACTGTTTGGAGATCGACAATCTCATAAATAAAGTTTCAATTTGAATAAGTGATTCAACAACTTATTTGCAAAATATGATGTGTTTTATGGGTATGTCAAAAAGTAGTCAAACAAGCAGTGTCATTGATAAACAATGTGATTTATTTAAAATTAAATGTTGGTTATATCAATGGAAGCACACAAATTTGAAACAATGTCCGGTAAAGAAGATGAGATGGGACCATGTTTGCCGGTGGAGCCTAAACACAAAACCTCTGTTTGTGTAACCTTTGTATTTGCATGCTTACACCAAACAACAATGCTATTTATTATTGTATTGATGACACAGGGAACAATTGTAGCTCACTTTCCATTTAGAATTATTATTCAAGTATCACCTTTTGGCTTTTGCCCAACAAATCCAAACTTGGCAACTCATGAAACACTGCAGTTTACATTACAATGCTGTTTTCCTTGAACCAGCACCTGCAGCTACAATTACATTGGGGAGGAGCAAAAGAGATCTGGAAATGTATATTGACCAAACCCATTTCTGTGGATATGGAACCCATTACCGTTGACTGGTTTCTCTCTCTTTTCTTGGTGTTGGAAATGTATATAATTTGAATCAGCAATGATGGGTTTGTCATTTGTGTAGTGACTGATTCTATTGGTTTGGTGTTGATATCGAAGAATTAGAGTAAGGGTATTTTTGGTATTGTATAGAAATTAGTTCATCATGTGCAATGCACATGATGAATGAGGTAACTTTTCAGTTAGTTTTAACTAACATTATTAATTTTTAAAGTATGAGTAGTTAGTTGATGTGAAAAAAAGTTCAAGGCATCTATATGAAAAAGGTGTATAGTTTGGGGTATTTATATGAAGTTACCCCTATAAAAAAAGGATACGAAATGCTATTTGACCTCTATTTGTACAGTTTCTTCTTTTGTCTTTCTCAGTATTGAATTAATCGAATTAATGTAATGACAAGTTGCAAGAGCAACTAAATTACTCTTTGTTGGTGCTAGAGGTCATCTCTAAAATATATACTAGCTACAATATCGGGTCTCAAACCTCACAGGAAAGCCATTTTTTCCTCTTGAGTTCAAAGATTATCGCAGGTGAATATAATACTTCTATTAGCGGCGACATCAGTTCACATAAAAAAATGTATGTGATTGATTGTTTTTTAACGGTTAATTCGGAAGCAATATGAGTGTTTATTGTCTTGTACGTCCACATGTTAGAGTATTTTTTTCAAGTGTTTATTTTAAACTTAATTTTCTTTGGGATTTGGTTTTAAAATTATGAACATGTAACTTGCAAGAGGCAACAAACCAAAAATGGAGACCAAAACGTGTTTATGTCAGACTACCTTGGGCGTGAGAGTAATATATCGATCAAAAATCACAAAAACTAATGAGAGTTACAAAGGGAGAAAGTTAAATGCAATTGGGAGATCACATATGTTTCTGGTTTGTCAAGTGGATTTTCGAAGCCTCTACTATTGCTTGGGGTAGCATCAACGAATATTTGAGAATGTTGTTCATGATTTGTGGTTGTCCAGATGAACCGATTTTCTCATTTGGTGGATGAATACCTTATTTATCATCTTCATTTTTCGAGAATCTGTTTCAGCAACAAGTGTTGCATTTTCATTTGTGTCTTAACTTGTAGATTCTTATTTTATGTATCATCGGTTTCCAATCCTAATTTTTAAATTCTAATTTACAACTATCCATTTTACAGTCAATGTTACTTTATGTTAACTCTGTCCAGAATGTTCTTTTTCATTATCTACTTGCAACTTGCAAGCGTGCACACATGACACAAATAGATGAAAACAAAAAATGAAAAAACAATAAAACAAATACATGCAAGTGTAATTTACATTTAATTAAGATGAAACCAAATATAAGACTGTATAAACAACGACGGATACGCATCAGCTTACACAATTCAATTGCAATTTACATGAGAACAAAAGGACAAGAAACATAAGTAGGATTAGTCTAATAATTTCTACCCAGCTGCTGGAGCCTGGAGGTGTAATTAACATGGTTAATCAAAATCAACAACTCACTAATTAATCACCCTCCATATGGTTTAGCACTCTGTAATTTGAA
This sequence comes from Pelargonium nanum, assembly GCA_036897485.1. NCBI lineage: Eukaryota > Viridiplantae > Streptophyta > Magnoliopsida > Geraniales > Geraniaceae > Pelargonium > Pelargonium nanum. Next base: position 17,695 of record JAYMTF010000978.1, on the reverse strand, counting down.
GGTTAGTACCGAAAAAGAAATCAAACAATAACTTATTATACAGTTATAGTCCTGCAGTTCATGGACATGCCATGAAGCTTCATCTCCTTAATCGCCGGATCTTGCAGAAGCAGAACCTTGTCCTTATCCTTAATTCCAACCATGTGTAAATACTCTCTGTCCTCTCTCTCCTTCCCTTTATACAATATCCTCTGTTCTCGAACCTCCAATCCACACACCAATGACAGTATCATCTTCAATTCACCTGAATTTTCAACACCAAATTTATCATGAGTGAAATGCCATTATTATGGATTCTGGATTCGGATTTAAAGTGAATCATGGGTTGAGATCATAAATACATACCAAAAGTGGAGGTGGCTTCGATGGAGATGTCGTGCCACGTGGAGACAGTCGAGACTCTGATTGTAATGACCTCCTCTTGATCGCTGCCGCCATTAACGTCTCTCTTCTGAACAAGCATGCCACCGGGCCTCACTTCCCACTTCACCTCTCCGCCGGCGCCGGAGCCGCCGCAGGACGAGCCCTTCTCCGACCCTTTCGGGCTGGTGGAGCCGCCGCCGCCGTTTTTGCTGCTCATGCTGGCCAGCTTTGAAATGCTCCTGCAAAACCTCTTTGACCTCAATTTCAGCATGTTTTTTTTTCTTCTTTTTCTTGCACTTGTTGTTGTTGTGGTCTCTGTTTGTGTTGTGGAATTGGGTTTGGTTATATAGATGAAGAGCAAGTGCTTAATACGACAAAACAGGGGCATGAATAATAAAATAGGAGCCGACCTTGGAGGATGCTAAAAAACAGGAGTGGCAATTATGGGAACGACCAATGGGGACCTGCCACGTGGATGGGAAGTATGGGGTTTGGGGGTGGATTTTATTAATATGGTGATATTAGGGGAGCACATGGGGGTTGGAGCTTGGGAACACGCTTGCTTAATTGACGGGCCTAACACTATCACATCAATTGGTCGGTTGCTCTTTTTTTATTTTATCATATGCTCTTCTCCTACATTTTTATTGGAAACCTAAATTTGGTGACAATGGAGGTTTTGATGGTTGAATCATAAGTGTTATTTTGTACTTGTAGAGTATGTTTGGAACTTGTAGAAAGAACCAGAAAAAAGAAGATAAGATGAAAAGTTTTGGTTTACTGCAACTTCACGCTCTTTTGTGTAATTCTAGCGTCCGACTATTAATGGGTAATTTAATTTTGTGGCGCATGCAGCATGTTACCATTCATCAACTATCTTTTGGTTGGATGCATAAAATATAAATTAATTACTTTGTTTTATTTTTAAATGGGTATTTTTGTCATGATCTCATTGCAAGTTATGGTTGGGTCCTGAATCCTTATTATGTCTTGTTAGGTTTAGTTTGTGAGGGAGTGGGTGGCTCTCGGCAGATCTGAGAATCTACGCATGTGGGAACTGAGTTTTATTAGATTCTCTCTTTCTATCTCTTTCATTGCTTGCTCATCTCGTCTACTAAAAAACAATGTGTGCTAGTATGAAGATTTGAAAGGTTTAGTGTATCGAACCGGTCTCATGCAGCGTCTCTTGAATTTTTTGCATATAGTGATGGGTCATATTTATTTGTCAGTGTCAGATAGAATAAACACATATTAGGACAATCAAGTTACACATGTATCAAGAATAACACTAATCAACATCTGGATAGTAAGTACATGTAGGAATATATATGTTACATGACAAAGACCACTCATAAGGCATATATATGAGAAAGACACATTTTTTCTATACGTAACATTAGACAAAGTTACTTATTAGTTATGACAAATCATTAAAAACTTTAAACCGACGAGGATGGATAGCGAATTTTTGTATTGGTAATGTCATTTTCTTGTTAGTAATTTAACTCACCGTGAGTAAACAAAGATTCAATTTTTATTTCTTCTCTTAATAGTATTATGATATACATAAGATTGCTAGTATGTATAAAATTTGTGAGATCACTCCGAGATTTAGGGGATAAGTTATCTGTTTCTATTCCATCTAATATAAGATATCAGGATACTGTCACCTTTTGTTCTAATGACTACAAACTAACTCTAATCAGTAATCATCCAGTATTAGCGTGACATGTGAAATGAATATGTTTTGAATATCATAAAGCAAATTCATTACCGTTTATAGAATAATTAATGAATCTATATTTCCAAAATCATGTATGTTGACACTATATAATCCATACATTGCACACACATTATATATACAACTTATACAAGACATGGAGCCATGGGCGGCTTTACTGTCTCCAAATAAGAACATTGAAAATATTAATTGAAAACCCCAATGAGCTAAACAATGTTATCATGGAAGAGACTAGAGAGAGATGGGTATGTTGTAACATGGGCAAGAAAAAATAAATAATGTGATAGAGAGACAAGACAAGAGCTCAATGCAGTTTTGGTTTTTTTGGATTATTAATCGGAAAAGACAAAGGTTGTTTGTGGGAAGACCTTGTTTCTTCCAAATATGCTTTTCATGCATGCACTTTCTCGGGATGGCCCAAACGGCCTTTGGTTTTTTCTCTTCAATTATTCCATAATTGTTTTAATAAAAATTAAAATAAAATATAGCTTCAATCACATTTTTTGTCTTCCTTCATTTTATATTATATTCTTCTAATTTATTTTTCTAAATGTTTCCTTATATACCATGTATCCGAATAAAATCTAATAATTTCGAAAATAATGAACACATAACACAAGTTGGCCTTGCTGGGGACACCTGAGGAAGTTTTGATTTTGATTTTTTTAATTTGTTATATAATTCTATTAAGAAGATTTGGTTCTTGATGATGGTGATTCTGATTTGGTTCTTGTTTGAGAAAATAGAGTTGAGTGATTTTATGCGCATAGTTGTTGCAGATTATTGGCTAGTTACTTTAATTTCTCTTCTTCATGAATCATGGAACTTTGCGATTATGTTACATTTTATTGATAATAAATAAATATATTCCTTAGAACCAGAAACATGATCCATGTATCTTGTTTCTTCTTTTATGTTTGATGTGGTAGTAAAGATATTGAATATTTTTGTTTTTAGATTTGAGAATCTTGATAAGATGCTTTTATAACTAACTGTAGATTGTATATATACGCATAGCCATTGATATTCATATATATTCTAAAGAATCTTATTGAGAATCTAATTATATTTGTCCGATATTATTAACATTTTTAGTGCAAATTAACCTTAATCAGGTAGCTGAATACATATTTCACTTCCAAATTAATTATGCAAGAAAATTTGTACATTTAAGTTCACACCTAAAAACTTATACTTTTTTTTTTTATATAGTTACACTTACATTAAATTGGTCTGTACAAAATTAATTAAAATAAATATGAGCAAATATTTATTGGTGTATCATTTTCTTGGTTTGCTAGTTGAATGTTGATCACAATTCATAAAAATTACATATTTTAAAATTCTGAACTTTGAAATTGGGCTAAGGCCTTATTTTGGACTGACCAAGCCCATATATGGTAGTTTTTTTTTTTTTTTTTGAATCAGCCAAGAGATGGTAGTTAATAATTCTTTTTTGGGTTTTAAATTGAAGTGCTCAATGAGCTGGTTTGGGGTTATATTCCAATCCAGATGAAGCTAAAAGAAGTTGCTGTTTTTTGAATATGAAACTACCATAATTATAATTCTATCCTTTATTCCCAAAAGGTCACATTTTATTAAAGACAAGATAATGGAATAAACCTATCCTATGGCAATGGGGGTTCCTGTCTGCTGATCACTGCTTGGTATTTTTTGTTAGCTTGAAATGGTTGAGGCGTACTGATGAAATTTAACAAGAACAAGTTTATCTGAAGACTACAATAAACGAGGAAACTCATGTGAATATGAAGCTCCCACAAGAGATATGCATAAAAATTTAGCGTTTTTCTAAAACTCTTGTGAACTTTCTCTACTTCCTACGTCCGTGAGACTTCAATCTTTTGTTAACTTGACTCTTTGTATGCTCGTAATGTATTTTATTAACACCCTTTTCTCTCATGTATTTCGTGAAGGGTTTAATGTTTGATTATTGAAGGCAAAAGTTAATTACAAAAGTAATTTGTCTTTTTAGTTGGCAGCATTATTGTGGTTGTGGTCTCATCATCATCACCACTTTGTGGAAATAAGTGTTATGTACACAACACAACAAGCGTACAAATGATTGGAAACTACACATGGATGTCTTGGATTAGAGTCTGGACTTGATTTTAATAAGCTTGATTCAAAAAAATAAGGTGATTAAAGTATGTCACTAAATGTCTTGAAATGAATATTTCCTTTCCATTTTTATTAACAACTTATGCATAAATTACAAAGAGTAAAACATTGCTAATCAAATTTTTATAATAATATTTGGAACATAAGAGATATAAAAAGTTTAACTTGATTTTAAATTATTACTGAATTTATTTCAAAATAAAATATTCCCTACACTTTAAAAAAAAATAAAAAATGAGTGAAACAGTTTGATATATTTTTGTAATATATACAAAAGTAAAAAGATAATGTTCTAGAGTTGAGAAATTTGCATTTAGTATAATGGTATGAAATTAAAAGTCAAATCAATTTATGTGAAGGGTGGTTACATGAAAATTTATTGCAAAATTAATATTGCAAGTTGCATAGTCAACCACTTAGCTTGGTTATCTTATGGATTGAAACCTTCTTTGAATATTTGCTATAGTGTAACATTTTTAAAATATGATGATATTCAAAGGGTCAATTATTTTAATAATTCTTAAAGAAAAAAGAAGATAATGAGCAATTCACATAACCCGATTTGGGTTATGAATAATTCTCTTATCTATTGGAATATTTTACCAAATAATGATCCAAAGCTAAGATACTTTGCTTTTACTTGAAGCACAAAAAATAATGGCTACAAAAATTCATGTCTAAAGCAATTGTTTCCAAGCGTTGGTTTGAACAGTTTTGGCAGTTTTTATTTACTGATACTCTCTGTCTCTGTTCAAATCAAATTCACTAACCGCCATCTGCGCAACCACAAATCCTCTTATCCCATGTCATGTGATGGTTAATAAAGTAGAGTGGTAATTAAGTTTCCCAGAAACCATTGCCCCAAAACAAGAGGTCTTGAAGACTACAAAAGATAAAAAGAAAAACCTCACCAGTTTTTTCTTCTACTTTGGTGGCAGATTCTCAAGAACAACAACAACAACAAGAAGAGTAAATGTGAAGTTTTGCACAAGTTTCTCGTGTGGGTTTGCTTCAAAATTTGTTTTTTCTTATTGGGTTCTTCTCGCATTTCCTTTCTAGAAGTAGCCGAGGGATAAAGATGGCGTCTTGTTGTGAATCGATTCTCTGAGATGGGTTTTTTGGCGATGAATTTTGGTGGGTAGAAGAGGATCTTGGTGGTGGTGGTGGTGGTGGGTAAGGAAGAGATCATATGGAGCCTCCCAAGGGTTTTTTGGCTACTTTGTGGCACTTCATCTGTTTCTTACCTTTCTTCATTGGTCTGCTGCTTCTGGGCATCGTTAAAGGTGAGTCTTTTGTTATGTAATTATTGTCCAGAATTGATGTTGAAGTTTTCAGGAAAACTCTAGTTTTTGGAAATGGGATTTAGGTTCTCCATGTAAGAGTAGCAATAGCTAGGCTGGTCCATTTTATCTGAAATTGGTTTTACTGGTTTTGCTGTTTTACTGAAAGACTGAATCTGGTTTGAACTTGGAGGAGGGCAGTGATCACATTGACTCATTGAGGATATAAATGTCTCATTAGTGTTTTGATTTTGGGTGCTTTTTGGTCAGTTCAACATTATCCCTAACCATATAATTGGGTTATTGAGCTTCCCATTTCTTCTTGTTACACACACATGATAGTTTTGTTGTTATGGATGTTGAGGCCTTCTTAGGTTAAGTTCTACTGTGCTACGCTTTACCATTGGACATTAGATTTATTCGCTTTATGTGTTGATTCCCTACTTGTAAGAACTTATTCTCTTGAATAATCAGTGGCAAAGTAACCTCTCCATTAGACATTTGATTTTCATGTTTTTATATCTTGATTCCCAACTTGTGAGAACTTAGATAACATTTGGATTAGAATTTTTATTTGGGAATGGGATTCGAGAATGAGAATGGGAATTCCATGTCTGAATTAGGATTTTTTGGTCACGAAATATCAATTTCTTTCTCATTCCTAGTCCAATTTTCTATAATCAAAACCCTACCGGCCTACCTTATTGTCTTACAAAATTATTGGCAAAGTAATTCTATATATCATGTATATCTTGAGTAACATGGTTTGGGGTAGGCAGTTTTAGCTATTAATGTATATGGCAAATTGCATGCTGAGTTAGTTCAGAAATATTAATTTTTGGCTATTGATCAATATGACAGGGTGGCATGTGTTTTACTCTCTTTTTAGGTATCATTTTCTGTCCGGTGATATGCCTAATCATAACAGTTGGATACTCAGCTATAATATTGGGTCTTTGGCCGGCACATTGTGTCTGGACTTACTACTGCATTATTAGGTGGTTACCTTGATCCTACCCTTTCCACAGCTTTCTTTTGTCTCATATTCTGTTTTCGTTTCTATCTGATTCCAATTAGTGTTTACTTTACAATTGGGCAGAGCTAAACGATTAGGGCCAGTTCTGAAGCTTGTACTCTGCATATGCGTTTCTGCTTTATTGATCTTGTGGCCAGTGGTTGGAATTGCTGGATGCATTGTAGGTGGTGCAGCATATGGCTTTCTTGCGCCTATATTTGCCACTTTTGGTGCTGTTGGAGAAGGAAAAACTAATCAAATTTTCCACTGTTTGTATGTATGTTGTAGGAATTCAATTGTAGATACTTGTATTTGCTCTTCCTGTTACTTCCTTTCGTAAGAAAAACTCAGAATACTACTGAATTTGTAGGATGGGACCTGGAGCACGGTTGAAGGGAGCTTTACCATTGTCAGGGATTTTATGGATGTTTGCTTCCATTCCTACTTCTCATTTATGGACGACCTACGAAAACAAGGGCCTCCGGACTATAAATATTACGAGATTAGGTTTGCTACTTGTGTATGCCTTTTCAAATTTGCTTCTTCTGGATTGTTACTTATTGGGACTTTACCCTATCGTATAAATTATGTTTGCTTGTTGCAGATTGCTCTATCTTCCTGGTGCTATAATAGCTGGAGGGCTTGGCTTCTTGGTTGACTTTCCGGTGATATCCCTCATTGCCCTCTACAAGAGTCCTTACATGCTCTTTAAAGGATGGCACCGTTTGTTTCATGATCTTATAGGGCGTGAAGGCCCATTCTTGGAGACGATATGTGTACCATTCGCAGGTCTTGCTATTCTGCTCTGGCCATTGGCTGTTGTTGGGGCAGTTTTAGGCTCCATGGTATCCAGTATCTTCCTTGGTGCTTATGCAGGAATGGTGGCTTATCAGGTTAAGCTTTTTTCTTCTGTTAGATCGTACTGCCTTCTCTATATATGTTAAAACGATTTTTAAGGCCTTGGTAACATCTGCTTTCTAAGAAATATTATTCTTATCCAGTTTCTTCCATTGATGCTAATTACAAGCAAAGCTACTGTAGTTCTAGAATTTGGCCTTCTTGAGTACACCACGAAATAGATATATAGGAAATCATTTGAAGGCCACCATTCCTATTTTGAGATTGTCATGTCACATACACTGAATTTGGTACATAAGTTTCTGGAACCATATACTGATCAGAGTGAGGTTTGGATTTCAGGAATCTTCTTTATGGTTCGGGCTATGCTATATTGTTGCGTCCCTGTCAATTTATGACGAATACAGTAATGATGTTCTTGACATGCCTGAAGGATCATGCTTTCCAAGGTTCTAATCCTGTTCTCACATAATTTATGTTTGTTATATGTGGTTTTCTATGCAACAACAAGCAATCTTATGCTTATGATATCAACAGGCCTAAATACCGAATGAAGTCTGATCTATCTAGGTCCACCTCTCGTGCAACTTCTTTGCCAAGGTCTGGATCCCTTAGAGATCCTCCCTCCCGTGCGGGTTCCTTTAAAAATCCTATGATGGACTTGAAGCCAATTGAGGTATTGTATGCAGTTTTTCAATCACATTTTCTTTGTGTAATGTACTTGGACTGAATGAAAGTTTACTTATGACTCGTATAGCTACTTAACGGCTTATTCAAGGATTGTCACCAACACGGGGAAATCATGGTTTCCGAAGGACTGATTACACTTCAAGACATTGAAGATGCCAAATCTAGTAAAGGTAGCAGTGTAGTAAGCATTGGCTTACCAGCTTATTGCTTTCTGCAGACACTCTTGCTCTCTGCCAAAGCCAACTCTGCTGGTTTATTGTGTAAGTGAAAAGATTTTTGTCTATATGAAATGTTTATCACTTTGGTTTTGAAATGCAAGAAAACGCTTTGTCGACTCCATTCATGTAGGTGGTGGTACTGAGATAACTAGTACAAATAGGCCTAAGGACACCTTCTTTGATTGGTTTCTTAACCCCCTACTGATCATCAAAGACCAAATCAAAGCAGAAAATCTCTCTGAGGAAGAGGAGGACTATCTCTCTAAGTTAGTTCTTTTGAGTGGCGATCCTGTGAGGTTGAAGAACTCAAATATTGGGTCACCACCCGAATCTGAACGCAAAAGAGCTGAACTAGACGCATTAGCTCGAAGGTAACTCTTTAAGAAACTAATTTACGGGAATTGTGGCATGGACTTCATCATTAACCATATCCTTGTCTCATTTGTTTCACGTGAAGGCTTCTTGGGATAACGAAATCTATCTCAAGGTACCCAACATTCAGACGGCGTTTTGACAGTCTTGTGAAGTCTCTATCAGAAGATCTTGCAAAGAAGAATGGTGGCAGCAAATCAAGCCATGGAGGTCAGACAATGGGGAGATCAACAAGTGCATTTGCTCGGATGTTTAGCCAGAAATCTTTTAAAATCAAAACGAGCAATCACGGATCTGACCAAGACCCGGAATCAGTGAACATAAGAGATGTGGATATTGCTTGATCATGAAGAGAGAAAAGTTAGATAGAATACATAAGATGTATATGTAATCACAGAGGAAATGCAATTGTAACTATATATTTGTGAGTTGTGAAACTTCAATTGTTTGAGCAGCCTATGTAAGCAAATTAACTCTGGTTTTTAAGATTGTTGTGGATTTGAAATTTGAATCCAATCAAGAATTCAAGATATCATGTCTAATTAGTTGAGTTGAGGATTGGAAATAATGGCCCATTATCTCCCATGATTTTAGCTGATGAGCTGAGCTGAGCTGACCAAGTCAAGTTAAAAAACAGTCATTGACAGTTACTTCCATGACCCACTACCCACCTCTCTCTCACTCACTGGTAACCAACTAGTTCTTGTAAAGTTTGCTCCTTTTAAAAACCCATCTCTGGTTCACTCATAATCACAAAAACCACAAACACATCACATATCTAGAGCTGCTCCAGCAAGTGTTTTTCATGGCTGCCATTACCAAGAAAACAAGAAAGCAACAGCTTTTTCTGTTGCTGATATGCATGATGATCCAAGTGTTTGATGTGCATGGTATGGAATTCCAAGTGAGATGGTCTGTTCCTCACTCCAATGACACCAATCTCATCTACAACAAATGGGCTTCCCACAACCGCTTCCTGCCCGGCGATGCCATCCGTAAGCAACCATTTTTTTTATTATAAGCAAGCATAACAATCGAGACTCGAACTTGAGACATAGAGCAACGTACATTTCTTGATGTTGATGTATGGTTATAAAAACATGGTGTGTACAGGTTTCAGGTACAAGAAGGACTCGGTGATGCAGGTGACGGAGGCCGAGTACAGAAACTGCAACTCCACAGAGCCTATGTTCTTCTCCAACACCGGAGACACCGTCTTCAGCCTCCACCAACCGGGACCTCTCTACTTCATCAGCGGCGTCTCCGGCCACTGCCACAAGGGCCTGAGGATGATCGTTAAAGTCTTGGCTCCACCGCACTACAACCACCACAGCACCAATTCTTCTTCTCCTGCTTTTGCTGCTGCTTCTCCTCCTTCTTCCACTGCTCATCATGATTCTGGTTTTCATGTTGGTTTCTTGTTATGTATTGTTGCTTCTTCTTTACTGTCTTTTTAGTTGAGTCATGTGTTACAAGGTAGCTACTGTGTCCTGTCTTGTTGGAGTCTGTCTTTATATCATCGTTTTGGGACCTTTGTCTTGTTCTAGTTTAGTTTTCTCTGTTTTTCCTGAAGGGTCTCAAATATTTTAACATATTTATTTTGCATATTTTGGGTTCAACTATTCTAGATTCAATGCAATATTTAGCTCAATTTACTGATTTTGTATTATATTAGATGTTTGATGTGTGAGATTTATTTAAACACTAATCATTATACATGTTTGTTAATACATCAAAGCTGATAGCACGTGTGCATTGTTTTTGTGTCGTGAGCAGCACGAACCAACACGACATGACCTAACATATTTAACACGTATCAGATATAATTTTTCTTAGATGAGCATGTTGGACATGTTTTGAAAGTCCGTCACAATCACAATTGGACTCCCGATATGGGCTTTGCACCAAAGCCTTATCCAAGTTCACATATTATAAAAAAAATGTAAATAGACAAAATGAAGGCACATGGCAAGCACGCGCCTCCTATGTAGGAGGAAGAGAAAAATAATCTAGTACATTTTAGTTCCGAAAACGACGCTTAACTAACCAATCATCGAACGACTGTTCCTTCGCCATTCCACGTTACTCTCTCCGCGATCGGCCCTCAATCCGCCACGTCACTCACCCCAAACTCCAATTGCTCCACGCAATCAAATAAAACCACAACAAATAGTCACAAACTCCACCACCGCCTTCATAATTCCCCATATACCCCTCCTCACCACCTTTAATTACAATCCCAACCCAACACCCTAACCCCAACCCTCTCTCTGTATAAATATATCCATTTTCGTCATTTTCACATTTCAGATTTATAGCTCCACTCTCACTTGACCAAAACCTGTATTTTGCTTCTCGCTGCCATGGCCACCGCTCTGCTCCGACGAGCCGCCGCTTCGGTTTCTAGGGTTTCTCCGTCGTCGAGACACGTCCTGGCCCGCCTCTACGCCGCCGAAGCCAGCTCCAATCCCAAAACCTTCCAAATCTACCGGTGGAACCCCGACAATCCGTCGAAACCGGAGCTGAAGAACTACGAGATCGACCTCAAGGACTGTGGCCCTATGGTCCTCGACGCTCTCATCAAGATTAAGAATGAGATCGATCCTTCCCTGACGTTCCGCCGATCTTGCCGAGAGGGAATTTGTGGCTCCTGCGCCATGAACATCGATGGCTGCAACGGGCTCGCTTGCCTCACCAAGATCTCTTCCGGTTCGGCCTCTACGATCACGCCGCTGCCTCATATGTTTGTGATTAAGGATTTGGTTGTGGACATGACCAATTTCTATAACCAGTACAAGAGCATTGAACCGTGGCTGAAGAGGAAGAACCCGCCGGAGGTTCCTGGGAAGGAGATTCTGCAGAGCAAGAAGGATAGGTCCAAGCTCGATGGGATGTACGAGTGCATTCTATGCGCCTGCTGCAGCACATCGTGCCCCAGCTACTGGTGGAACCCGGAATCGTATCTTGGTCCTGCCGCTTTGCTCCATGCCAACAGGTAATCTACTGTTGCTTTACTATCAGATTTGGGGCCTATTTACTTCGTGCGTTACATGATTAGACTAATTTTATGTTTAATTTTTATTTCGTTGCCATTGATTGTGAGATTTATGTTTAGTTTATTTGCTTGGGTACTTCTTTGTTTTTCTTTTAAGATTTGATTGATTGAAATTCTGTTTCAATCCAATTTGGCCTCCTTGTTTTGATTTAATGGTCTTTAATTGTATTTTGACTAATTGGCATATTCATTCAATGGCCTTTATTATTGCCATCAATGCTGGATTTACATTCAGATGGAGTGTGTTCTTTGTTGAGCAGTTTTGTTCACTTCTCCTTCTTTTCCCTTTGTTTTCTTTTCAGTGCTGTGGTCTCCTTTCTGTTATTTGCTGAAATGTGATGTTCTTAAAATTACTAGATTCAAAAGAATTAATGAATTGACGTGTGTGAACTGGCTAATGTATATAGTTACTTTGCTTGATGAATAGGAGGCTTTTCTTTAAATATGATGATTTTTTTGGCTCTTAAATTCTACTTTTAAACATTCGTAAGTGAAAGTGTTCAATGTCTTTAATCATAGTTTTGGTTGTGTTTGATTTCTATTACCACATACATGAACTGTAAATTATGGTAGTCAACTAGTGTGATATTATGGTTATTTGTTTTCAGGACTTGTAGATACCATCTCTTGGCCAAATTAATGGTTTTTAGGCTTGGACATTGTTAGGCTGGTTTTGCTGTTTGCATTTTTGTCCTTTTTTGGTGCTGCTATTACCCTACTTCCATTTAAAGTTAGGAATCTAGTTGTACATTTTCTTCAAGTGTCACATTTGTCATCTTTAGTTTTCTTTCTTTCTGTTCAGATTTGGTCTTTCTAAAATGATGACAAAATGTATCTACCTAGTACATCTACATTGGACTATTGGAGGATTAAAGACAACTTCTACATGTGTTTTAGTTGGTATAGATGCTCAAATCACAAGTGAAATGTTTTATTGAAACTAATTCCAAACAATGAAGTTGAGACAAGAAAATCATCTAATTAGTTTTAGCGGCTCCTGGTCCTTTTCTTGACTAACTCTTCTTTTCATGTCTAAGATGAATCTTTCATAGAAAATGATTAGGAGGGAACGCAACTGCAAGTTTTAAAACATATGAATAAACTCAGAAAATAATATTAGCATGGGAAACAAGAAATCTTATATGAATAGGATGTTATTATTTGTGATTTTGTGTTATGTCTATTAAGAATAGGCATTTATCATTTACAAAAACAAAGGATAAGGAGTTGCTTTTTGTTTCTCCATGATAAGCAAGCTGATGGCAGTTGTTTATGTTGGGGGAATTGAATGGTTTGATTTAAGTGAGAATTCCTTGCATATCAATAATATCTGAAATCACTTTTTGTTGAAATTTGGTTATTTCATTTTTGCAGAACTATAAATCTTGTTTCTATTCTCTTTCTCCATTTAGTCATTGAATGTGAGTTTGTACCTGCAGGTGGATTAGTGACAGTCGCGACGAGTACACAAAGGAGCGACTGGATGCAATTAACGATGAGTTCAAGCTGTACCGCTGCCATACCATATTGAACTGTGCTCGAGCCTGCCCGAAAGGATTGAACCCTGGAAAGCAGATCCAGCATATCAAGAATCTTCAGCCTGGAGGACATTAAAGTTCATAATTGTGCGAACTGCGAAGCATGATGATGTGCACAATTCAGTTAATCTTATTCATTTTTTGAGGACCCAAAGACTTAATGGTCTGTCTGGGTTAATAACATGTGCACTACTTGTATGTTCCAACCCTCATTGTACTTAAACTAGGGATTAAAGCAAGCTTGTTGTCTTTGCTTCCAAATAAAAAGGCCCATGCAACTCCTGGATATGTTTAGGACTTTAGGTCATTGGTTGTTTCTTCTGTTTTTGTTGGATACTGCGTGAATTGCAATAGAACATATTTATTGGTAAAATCAAATGCACTTAATTTTTGGATCGAAATGCATGCTGAAATGGACTTGGCTTTTGGGCTTTGGGCTATTTGAGCTCTCTAGAAATTGAGTGGGCTTGTTTTGGATGGTTCAAAACAGATCCAAACAATGGTCAATATCGATGAGCATAACCATAAATTGATAATGAATGTGGCCGGGTAAATAAGCTACATTCAGAATTGGCTTGTGTGTGGTCCTGTATTCAAACTATGTTCAGGTTGGAATAAACAATGAGAAATATATTCAGTTTTAATTACTCGAAAATAGATAGTGATGGGTTTGTCCTCGTGAACATTAATTCATCATCTATGTTCTGGTCATCTAGTTTGTAAATAATGGCTCATAAACGTAATTGGATATTTCAATTAAACATATAAGAGTAAGAGCTGATTTATTAGTTTGATTTTTTTTATTATTTGAGCTATACAATAAGAGTATCTCTCTTTGTTGACTTTAAACTCAAATAACCCACCTCATACCGTTAGTATGGATACTCAAACCCGAGACATAAAAATAAAATTTTAAGCGCTTAAACCATTTGTTACAAATCTAAAAACTAGTCCAGAAAAGAGGTAAATCAGAAACTGAGCGGGCCCACATTGTACGGCCCAGATCACGGGAAAGTAACAAGTCAACCACGCAATTTTATTTATTTTTGGTCTTCGGAGTTTAGAGACAAAATCAGAGACTGCATTTCAGATTCCAAACAAAACAAAACAAAATACAGAAACAAGAATCTGCTACCAACGCATTGTTTTGCTTGGTTTCAAAATCAGAAGCCATTTTTTAATTTCTCTTTCTCTGTTTATTCGGAAGAAGAAGAAGAAATGAGTTCCTGGAATTCGTTGCCGCTGGAAATAGCGTATGAGGTTCTGGGATGGACCGCCTTCTTTTCATGGTCTATCAGCTTCTACCCTCAAGTTATCTTGAATTTCCGCAGGAAACGGTAAATTTTCCATTTTCCATTTCCAATTTCTTCTTCATCGTCCATACATTAAATTCATTTCAATTTTTAACTTTTCAATTAATTGGTTAATCAGAGTTGTGGGGTTGAACTTCGATTTCGTGGTTCTGAATTTGACCAAGCACTCCTCCTATCTCATTTACAACGCCACTCTCTACTTCAGCTCCACTGTCCAGAAACAGTACAGACAAAAATATGGTCTCGGAGAGGTTCGTTTTTTAGTTGGCTATTCTTTAATTGTATTATTGTGATTAGCCCTAATCTTTTTTGTTTATGTTATTTTAGTTTCATGGGACTAATCAAATCTCATATGAATCTGCAATTTGAGCAATACACAACTCTAATTTATCTTGAACTGTGGTGCAATTTATGTGATATCAATGAGGTTGTTATTTTTGGAAGTGTAGGTTAATTATTTTATTTTGTTGGTTTGTGTGGTTATTGCAGATGATACCTGTAGCTGCAAATGATGTTGCCTTTTCTATACATGCTGTTTTGTTGACGGCCATTACCTTGTTTCAAATTGCAATCTATGATGTAAGTGGTATATTCTTCTTCATTAAATTTGTTATTTGTTTTGTTTACAAATTGCCCATCTCATATGTTGGAGATCCTGATATGCTCAAATCTTGTTATATAGCGTGGAGTTCAGAAGGTCTCTAAGATATCTATAGGAATTGTGTCTGCTGTGTGGCTAGCTGCCGCTGTATGTTTTTTCATAGCTCTTCCAACCCATTCATGGCTGTGGCTCATCTCCATCTTCAAGTAAGTTTGTTTCCCTTTTGATATTTTTGAGCATTTTACATTTACCTTGTGACAGCTGAGATGGCAGATTCTTAACTTCCTAGGGATGTATGGATGCAAACATCAAAACATAAATTGTGATTGTGACTCGATTTATTGTTTCATTTTCTGCTTAAAATTCTAAATGAATGACCATTAGATTGATAAGATATAACATTTGCTTTTCTAGTTTCATCTGAGAAGGATAATTGATAATTACTGTATACTTTTCTATGATCTTAATATATTTGTGTAGTAGAATAGGAATTATAGTTTTTAGTAGGTAGTTGGTTGAGCTTTATTTCTTGCTCTGTTTAATGATGCGTCCAAGAACGGTAAGAATTGTACTACCCTAACGCCTAAATGCAGTTCTTCTCTTCATTTTAGAGACTGCCGTAAAAACCAACACCCACATACAAAAACAGAGAGTGAGTTTGGATGGTTCTATACAAAAGGATCATATTTATGACTGACAAGATTTAAGAAAGTACAGGAATGCAGACTAATGTGGAGGATGAACTTGGATTTCTTGGAAATGACCTTGTTTTACCTTGGTTAATAGTGATTTTAACAGTGACAGTGACAGAAATATGATGCTTAGTGTGAGATTGTTAACACATGGTCAGGGACTCATGTATGGCCCTACCAGAAGTCTTACAGTCTACTCTTAAGCCTTGATATGTCATTGCCAGCATGCTTTTATAATGCACTAAGATCCTATTTTTTTAGTTAGGCTTCCATTGTTATGATCTTTGGACCTGTGCAATTTTGGTGCAGAATATCAAGCTTGGTACTCTCTTGTATACCTAGAGTATTGGAATTTTATTTCCATCCTCTATTTTTTTGTTTTGTTCATCAGAAAAGCACCGCGTGGCTTTGATTAGGACTATGAGTATATAAAGCCATAAAACTTTGACCTGTTGTTAGTTCTCATTTCTAATTTGAATTGTTTTGCAGCTCCATTCAAGTATTTATGACGGTCATCAAATATATTCCACAGGTCAGAGTCAGAATCAATTTCATTCAATTTGCTGATGATATCTGAGAAACCTTTTAGATGTGTCTTATTATCCATGTATTTTAAGAATCCCATATGGGAGAGGTTACCACAATACCACCTGCTAACAGGTGTCTTCTGGTTCAAACCATGGGCATTGCCGCTTTTACTAGAATGATAATCCTTAAATTATTTAACTATGAAGGTTTTAAGTAGGTTGAGATGTTAGTGAGTATGACCTTTGGATAATCACATGAACTAGGACGTTAAGACAACCGTTAAATTTTAATTCTTCAATTGGAATTGACAATGAAATAGAAAGTTAGAAATGGGTCCAATTAATTCCATGCTTTTGTGCCAACAGAAAGTGTTGTTTAGAGTTCAAAACAAAACTTCTGACCCAAATCTAGAATTTCAAATGAAACCCACAAATATGAACTATCATTAAGGGAATCCGTTGTTTAGCTTCTTGGTAGCAGTAGGTTTCACACCAACCCTTCAACTTCCATCCTCTTTGTTCCTTTACACTTGTTGAAGAGTCTTCAAGCTGCAGCACTACCTTCATAGGGGTTATGCCATTGGTCTTTGTGGTTAACTATTAAATTACAGCAATACTAAACCTCATTTCATTTGCATGCCATTGGTATTTTTCATGCCCGTATTTGTTTCTTTATTTATTTAATGTATATATCATATATGAACTTGTTAATTTATTTGGCGTATGTGCACTTTGTTACTTCTCACCCGTACATCAGAACATCTCTGTCTTGTTTTTTTTGCACAATCTAGTTTACATGTACTTAGTTTTCTGATAGAATCATGAGAGAAAAAAATTTTGCAGAAAAAAATTCCATGTTCAAATTTTACTTATTTTACCTTTTATTATTAATATGACCCATGATAGAAGAGAGTAGGGGTGTAATCGAGCCGAATCAAGCCTAAAATTGTCAGGGCTCGGCTCGGCGCTCGACACTTTTGTACTCGGCTCGAGTTCGGCTCGAGCTCGAACGAGCTTATAAAATAGGATTCGAGTTCGAGCTCGGTAAAGTATAGTTAAGCTCGAGCTCGATTCGGCTCGTTTCGAGTCATTGACAATTTTTTATAAATTGAAATTTATCAAAATTTAACGAAAAATTATTACTTTTAGCATTACACACACACATATATATATAAAACTTATATAAATAATACTTGTACACACACAAAATGTTATATGACATTATCAGTTGAAAATATATTATTACACATATCTGTGCAAATTACTCATAAAATATTATGACGAGTATTATTT
>JAYMTF010000977.1:0-27626 GCA_036897485.1 Pelargonium nanum | reverse complement strand
ACCCTGCGCTTGCCGTAGCCGCCATGCGCCATGAACAATCGGTGACGACGAGGTTCAGCGGCAATTTGTGGGTAATGGTGGATTTGGAAGGATAGCGATAGCTTTGGCTTCACCTCACTCTTCGTCCTCCGCTGCTGCTTTCAGCTTCAGCATCTACATGTAATATAACTGCCTACCGAGATGGAGCTGCGTTTTCCGTTTGACAGATTAGAAATTTATGTAATTACTAAAGTCTCAATGGCCGGGCGGTCCGGTGGTGAAAAACCGAACCGAACCGTTGAATAGTTAGAAACCGAACTAATTTGTTTATAAAAATTAAATTATTGTATATGTTTAAGGGTTAAATAGTTTTGTCTTTCTGGACTGACATTATTTTTCTTTAGCCTCTAATTAGGGTTTAACATGGTTTGAATCCTTGGACTCCAATTTTTTTTAATTCAACACACGTTATTGATTGTAGTCGGTTTTGATGTGACACATCATCATTCCACCTAAGTTTTTAGACCACGTCAGCAGTACACATCAAACTTCATCTGTTATAGATGAAACGACATTGTTTCATTTTTGTTTTTTCGGACAGGAATGCCAAAACGACATCATTTTGGGCGTGGTTTGCTAAAAAATAAAACGTTTTCGTCCTATCTAAAGGTTGACATAGACTACAAATTTACGTGGCATGATCACCTCAAAACCAATTACAATTGATAATGTGAGTTTAATTCAAAAAAATAGTGAAGTCCAAAAGCTGAAACCATGTTAAACCCTAATTAGGGGCAAAATGAACCGTTTCTTATAGAGAAGTAGGGCGGATTCTTACATAGAGTTCAGTCTAACCAACAGAAATGAACATATGACGACAAATTTACATTATATATATTGTTACAAGAATACAGACAATGTCTTCTCCACAACATTGATATATACTTGCCATAAAGCAACAAGCTAGGGATTTCTATTATGCACAACCTAAGGTTGTATTGTATGTAGGCTTGATGGGCTAAATTGATACAAGAAAACAGCTACAACGAGAAGCAAAAATGGGAGTCGAAGAAGCTGCATGCATGCATGCATGAATTCTACATCATGATAGGCTGTTCTCCTTCAAACTCGGATATTACTATCAATGAGTCGGTCATTTCAAGGGTTAGAGGATCTGACTTCGGAACTGGGTTTATAACCTGCAACTGTAAGTGTTAGTACAAATTGAATGGCACGTTACCTACTTCAACATGAAAGATATAATACCTTTTTATGGTTTTTTACGTAACCAATGGCAACTTCTCGCCGCAAGTATGCTCTTTCAGTGAGTTCCGCGAAAGATGGAGTCTCCCCCTCTTGCATGTACAGGCTAATATCCTGTCAGAAGAAACACAAGAAAATATATGATTGATCGATACTACACGAATGCTGTCCAGGCGTTGATGTTGCCAAGATTTAAACTAACTTTTGTTATATTTACTATCATGTTAAGCTGAAATAAGACTAAGTATTCAATCTGGTCGGTGCTAGCCTAGAGTTTCTAGCAGTTCCGACCAATTATTTTGGTGGTCGGTGTCTGATTCACTATGTAACAAGCCTGCAAATCTATAATGATTTGCTGACAAAGCAATGATGCTCACTACTTCAAAGTACAGAACCACTACTTTCAGCATCATAGTTTCATAGCATTACAAGCTCTGCTATAGTCATTTGTCACCAAAGAAACCATTATTTTCCTTCAATATCCAAAAAAAAATGTACGAGGAAGAGACATTTACCTTCACATATATTTCATCGCCTGCTGCATCCAGAATATCTTTCCAGACCTCATTTAGTTCACTGTTCTCTGCCACTGTTATATATGCAGAAATGGATAATTACTAAAATTAGCAAAACTAATGATACAAACACAGTGTTAACACAAAGAATGCAATTAAACAAGACGTCAATACCTTGAGCTGTAACAAGACTCATCACTTCCTCTGCTGCTATGTATGTAAGGCCTGGCTTGATTCTTGTGATCTGTAGAGAATGCAAGAGGTGCATCAGTAGAATGAGAGGAAAATAAATAAACAACAATCACAAACACTGCCATTAAGGAATAGTCTTCTGAAGGAAGAGTTACTTGTTTGCCCAGTTTCGAGTCAACAATTTCTGCCACGAGGTTTTGTACCTGCAACAAAACATTCCCCATCTAGCATTAAATACCAGTGTACCACTGAAATATACTCCCTCCGTCCCAAAATGAGTGCCCTTTCTATTTTGAGAAAATTTAAGGAAAAATTAGTTAGAGTGGTATATTTACTCTTGTATCATCATGATCATGTGTTACAGGATACTAACTTGTTATAAGGATACTATTGACAATTCATGTATAACTAACTTACTAAAAAAGGAAAGAGAACACTCATTTTGGGACAAAAACTCAAAAGAAACAGGACACTCATTTTGGGACGGAGGGAGTATTATATATTGATTCTATACTTTTTTGACAAGATCCAACTACATAAAATAAATTAAAAAGGAAAGATAATGATCAAAGATTATTTGAAGCAAATAACACGCACCTTCACTCCAAGTTTGTTGCAGATATTTTCAGCAAGGATTAGAGAATATGCGGAATGTTTGTCAGCTCTGGATGGATCTGAAGAGAACATATATGGTTAATGCAAAGCTACCTTCTCCAGCCAACTTAAGCATCACAAATCATTACCTCCTAAAAGCCATTCCCTGTCAGATATAACAACAATTGACATGGGGATATCTTCAGTTTTCTTAAATGAATCATGAAGATGCGTTATGGTCTCTTTCAAAGTATCATAGTCCATGGGGTTGCCAATCTGCAGAATATGAGAGAGAGAAAACATATAATACTTTTGCATATAAAGTTTGACGAGGAAGAAGACGTTAAGAGATAAGATAGTTCTACTGATTGAGTACTGAGCCAGTACCCTATGGGAAACCCGGATGTTTTTGAGTTTTCTTTGACCAGCCATATTGCTTGCTCTGTTCCTGTCATCTACTGGTACATCAGATAGTATTTCCTGCATACAGAATAGAAATTTACTGAATATGGGTGATAAAAGTAGAAACCCAAGATATACATAAGTATTTTTTAGGTTACCAATCGAATGACAAGTTGTTACTTAATTTGTTTAGGAATGCATATATGGTCTAGCTTCTGCTAATATCTTTAATGGCTGAAGGCAATAGGTGTTGGTATGTCGCATGAAATAAAACAGTTATACAGGATCAGGCTTTAAATAATGAAATGAAGGTGCTCAAGTCGTACAACATAGATGCATCAGATTTTTAAGTGAAATTTCTCTTTGAAACCCACATAATGTGTTCTTAAACTAAAGTGTTGCAGAATCTGTTACACTTCTCATGAATTTCCTAATCATTTCTTTCTTGATTCTTCAACAGTACATCAATCCCAGATCACTGACTGCCTTAATGTCTTGGAAATGATGGTCATGTGTATTTTAAATGTGTCTCTCAGTCTCAGAATATGCATGTTCTTGTCAAATTTTGCAAATTTGTAAAATTGTGAAGCGAATTGGTGTGCAGTGAAAACATGGTATGCAGTACAAAGATCACCAGAAAAGAAAGAGCATACCAATACACTGCCCGGTCCAAGATAATTATCATATTCTTCTACCATTTCTGCAACATCTGGGCGCCAGCCAAGCATAAGTATGCATTCTTTTGGTCCTAGATTCACGTCTGATGCCTGCATCATTAGAAGAACAATCATCTAGACTTGTATGCACGTTTCTGATAGCAAGGTGCCAGCCAAGAAATCTGAAGGAGTTGTACCTTAGAACGTTTGTTTGGACGTTTCACATTGTTCTCATGTTCTTGAACTATATCACTAGGGACACTTGAATATGCAATCTTTGGTTTTGTTTTCCCATGAACAGGAGAAATGAACAATATCTACACAAGGAAACAAAATGTTAGGAAGAAAATATTTATCATGGACAATGTAATAACTCAAAAATTCCAGGAAAGGGGTTTTAAAATTTTCTTGGTGAAGAAACATAGTTGTCCTTTCAAGGGAAATTTTTACTAGTTGTTACAAATAAATATAATTCAGAGAATGATGACCAATAATGACACAATCCAGTATATCTTAGTGGGGTAATGGGTGCTACTTTGTTCTTACATTGACAATTTGTACATGGTTTAGTTGTTAATGACATTATGTGTCCACAGTTCTTAAGTGGTCTAGTGGTCAAATTAATTATTATTAACGAGCACCCGTTGTTCTTCTCGGTACCAAAGCCTCAATTGGCGAGCGGTATCGGGCTCAGATTTCCCAACTGAAACCTCGTGTTCGAGTCGTCTTGAGGGTTACGGTATATATATGTAGTAGTTCTAATTTTGATGCTGGTTTTTGAAGGTAATATGTATTATTACAATTCAGTCAACTAGAGTTTGTTGAGCATTTGGGCGTAACCTCTATTAGAAGCTTAATCTAGTAGGTGATGTGGCCCAAAAAGTATATCAAACTCAACTTGGCCTCATCTACAATTGATGTAGGGCTACTGCTACTACACTCTCCAGATGCTGGTTTCTGAAGGTAACAAGCATATTGAGATAATGCACTCTAGTAGAATTTGTTGATCATATGGGTGCAAATTCTATTAAAAGTCTAATCTATTAGGTGGTTTGGCCCAAAATGAATATCAAGCTCAGCATGGCAATGTCAGCAATTAATGTAACACTCTCCTTCATGTGCAAGCCTCATTGAGTGCTTCGACAGGTGGATAGGTAACCGCTTCTTTTGTGTAGTCTATGGTCCCACCTTGGCTAACCCGGGATATACTAGTACAATCCTTGTTATGGTGAACTATACTGATAAGTGATACCATGTGAAATTTATAGTGGAAACAATATGCACTTTCTTTTTCTTCTTTCACTTAGCCCCCTCTTTCAGATAGCCATGTAGAGATGCCAAAATAGCTAATTTATCTATTCAATTACAAAACTATACCATTAATGCATCACTGCCAGAGTAAATGTGGTCGTATAAGAGGGTGGAGATGTGAGTGGATGCCAATCTTAATCAGTTCTGGCACCAGTAATAAAAGATTTCATATTATAGCAGGCCTATTTCTGTAAGTAGTCAAATGAACCTAGAAACTTCAAATAGGTTATACATAATGTCAAACTTTGACAGAAAATGTATATAAACATAGTACTTACAACTAATATCCGTAAACCACAAGTTCAAGATGTGCAACAGATTATTTTCTTTGTTTATGCGACTATGAAAGTCAAATGATTGAACCACTCCAATGATCAAACAAGCTAGGTTTGCACACTTACATCTCTTTCTATTACACTTCAGTTTACTTTCTTATTAAACTACTCCAGTTCTCTTCCCTTCATTCCTCAATCCCAACCATTTGTACTATTTATCTCACTAGCTACCTGCTCAGGCTAATATAGATTTAAACACACATTTAGATTTCCACAAGTGTGATCAACCAATGCTAAAGGTTAAACTTTACTACAACCCAAAAGTTTAAGCTATTAGGTGGAGAGGGCCAAATTGTATATCAAGGGGTCCCAAACTTCAAATTCTTTCAATGTAGGATACTTTGGCACTAAATATATATACATTGAACATAAAGAAAGGGAAAGAAAAAAAAACATAAAGAAAAAAGGTTTAATGTTGTCACTATCAGCCAAACAAACCAAATTTTAAGAATTTTTTTATTGAAAAGGTTTAATAGAAGTACAGAAACCAGTGATGCTCACATACTTTGTCAGTTTGCAGCAGAATTTCGTCGTCATTTGGATGGAAGTATACCTTCCCACCCCGACAAAGGCCGCAAACAACAGCCTGAAAGGAAAACCATTAGAAAAAGAATCAGCATAGGCAGTGACCCCATTCAAGTTCACCAGAAACAAATTACATTTTGCATACGGTTTACCTCTTGAAACCCGCGTCTTACAAGCCTATACTTCATTCCGGCTAGGTTTGGAAAACTGCAAAGGTTGAACACATTTTCTGCAACCAATAGCCATTATCCTAGTAAGTAATTGAACACCTGGTTAACAGAATATTTTTAAAACTGATGCAACTTTGTTAGGTTCAACTACATAGCATCATCAACCTAGAACTGACTGAAGAACAAAACTAACTTAATATAGCACCTATCACTTATATTTGAGACTAACCAGATGCAACTATGTTGGGAAATATAAGTATAGTGTAGTGGTACTGATTATGTTCATAGAACAAAACCAAACCAATAGAAGAAAATGGGGGAGCCATGTCAAACAAATTAACTAAGTACATAAAAAAATCAATTATTGTTCTTAGCTATAGAGAATTCAATAAATGCAACATCTTTAATTTATTTTTTATATAAATTGTTTCAAGTTTCATTACTTTTTTCAGCCATAGAACAGTGGGAACAAAAATCCTAAAGAACATATATAGTACTTTGATAATTGAGCAAGTGTCGGTAGATCTTTATGAGCCCATGTTGCCGAGAGCATTGAACAAATAATTTGGACGCAACATTTTCAACTGGCTCTACTTTGAGTCCTGAAATTGACTTTAAGAGCTCACAGGTATTGGAATTTGAGACCTGCATTCACGAAAGAGGACATTCATTTAAGACCACAAATGATTTCAGTAAAGAACTGTCCATAGGCAACACACCTCAACAATGGTAGGAACAGAATCCATCTTTGGAATAGGCTGAAGGGCTAGTACAGACAAAAATGCATCGGTGTCAACTTCATACCTAATCAAAGAATTGTAAACAATAAACTTCATTAAAATGGATTTACAGATTTTTGGCTCAAGTGAATTATTTTTCTGTTTGTGATAGATTAGGATTGTAAGAAGCTGCAGAAATGGATGATGATGGAGGGTGGTCTTCTTGTGGATCATAATTACAGACCAATCGTGAGAATTTTCACTATCAGCACAAACAGCCTTACAAGTCTTTTCCTCAAGAGTACTACAGTACATTCAACCTGACATAAGTAGCTTACTGAGTCGAATAGTTTTTTTAGTATGGTCAAACTATAGGTAATGAATAGTTTCCTCCATTCCAAAAGGATTGTCAACACCATATATCATTGATCAGAGCAGCTAGTAATGATTATTCTTTATGATTCACAAAATCAAGGTAAACTGTTTCATCTCACTATTTACTCAATGCATCTCGAACAACAGTTTTCAAGCTAAAGCCCTAGAAATAAATGGCATTTCCAGTAGCACCATCACTCCAAAAGTTTATCTTTAAAAATCCATACATACTATACAATGATGCAAGCATCTTTCAGCTAAAAGACAAGAAAAAACTATAGAGGAATATATAATTGTTTTAAGTAGATAAAATTCTCACCGGTCTCCCTTTGTTGGCAGTATTATTATGGAACGTGCCTTATTAGCTGCAGCTCTTTCAAACGATTTTGTTAAGGTAAGGCTGCAGCTGCACATGTAGAAGATCCAGATATAAGAACAAAAACGAACAAAGCCACTTCAGTTTGAAATTTATATATCATATTGATTTAAAATTGTGGAAATGAAAACCAGACTGGCAACTGATAGTTCAAGTGGCAACTATTCCATGTAGGCATCAAGACACAGTATAAACTTTATAAGAACCAAATTATGATCTATTTGCATTGACTATTCAAGTCAAGTATTAGTGCCAGCTTTGACATGCAGTTACGAAATTCTTTGATAATACATTAAGCCTTAGACTATGCTTGTTTCATATTTGAATAGTACTCCACTCTTATAATGCCCTATATGAAGGGTTTCTCTTCTACCATCAAATAACATAAATATTACATATTAGTTTCCTAATGGGGTCACTCAACACTCATACCTCTTTGTGAGAACATCAATATGATTGAAATCCCTGGCGATATGGTCAGCTATCTTGTCCATCTGCTTCCTTGGAAGATCAGACATAAGGAGAATTCGCTGCTTCCTGTGGGAAGACAGGGAGGGAAGCCACAATTGCCAATAATTAGAACACAAAATACATTATTTGAACATAGATTACAGATAAAATTAGTACTGGCCTTACAAGAATCAATTACCTTGCCGTAGCAGTCCCTAAGCGGACAGCATACTCATGATACTTATTTAGCTGCTTAAGTATGAAATTTAGATGACTGTTTACCCCACAAATAATAATATGATCAGTCTCAAGAACTTGCAGCTGTGCTCCTTCTCTCAGCTTTTGCATATTATTCTGCCAAATGATGGTTGTGAGAATGCCATGTGTAACCAACTAAACAATTTTTTTTGTTATTCAAGAGCTTACCCTGAATTGTTCGGTCATTGTGCTCAATAGGCGAGAGTAAAATAAAATGCCCCATATAGCAAGAATAAAACCAAGGACACGTTCAAAACGTGTTTTTTGCTGCAGGTCAGGTAAGATGTTATTAGTAGTAAAATATACCTAATATTTTAAATTTTTACAATTATATTTTGTGAACCAAATTTGCAAAAAGGGCAGCACACCCTTAAATGAGTAGATGATGAACACAAGCATGCCCAAGCCTCCCATAAGCATTCCTCCAGAGGCTGTGCATTATTCCTGTGTTATATAAACAGGACATGGCTAGATTAGCGAATGCACAAAAGTACCAGAAATAATAAGACTTGATTATGTCAAGACTGAAATTACCAAATGGTTGCTATTTTATAATCTACTTGAGATATGTGGATTGTACGTACTCTGTGTTAAACACTAGCACTTAACCATCCATATTCTCAGGCAATGGTGCAAACTGTTAAAGAAAGTCTTTGTTAAATGAACACGTGCTTCTCTCATGCAACAGTATATCGGCCCAAATTCCCATAGAAATGGAACCATCTCAAATATTGAAAAAAAAAAAAAAAAAAAAGGTTTAAAGCTTCTTCTTCCTTCGGGAAATGGAGAGACTTGTGATGGGCTTTATTTTCTTAGCTCTGAGCCATAAAGACTGAATAAGGTAAACCAGTGGGTTTGAACAACAGATGATTTCACTTCAAATGCTCCCAACATCATTCCTCTTATGTCTTCAAAATTGAAGAACAAAATGATCTTTGGCGATTTTGTGGGACAACTGGAGGGTTCACACCTAATAAAAGTTATAATAATTTGGTAATAACATGTTAAGAAAATAATTTGGTCATTTTCTTACCTCAATTAGGAGAGCCCATTTTTGTGGGTTTAGCACGATTACCTACAAAATAGGTGGTTAAGTGCTAGTTTTCGGAACACCTGGAGACACTTCATACCTGCCTCAGACCATTGGGTTGGAAACTAAATTTTCCTGAAAAAAGAACTAATTTCACGAAAACAACTTATATGTAACTATAATGTTCTCGTCCGTTTAACTAGTCTTAATCTGAACAGAACCCAGAAATTTTGCCTGTCCAATATCCTAAATGATACTATCTATAAAGATCTTAATTTCATGGAATATATATTTTTCTCATCATCTCATTTTCTCTAATGTGTAAGGAATCACTGATGTAGCGACCTAATGATCTGACAAGGGAAAGTGATTCTCTATTTATCCAATCTATCATATTGCCTTTAGATCTCCAAATTGTCACAAACATCTCAGAATAAAATCAAGAGAAGAAATTTCCAATATTATTTTCATTTGATATTGTTGTCATTTGTTGTGAGATTGTTATAGAGAATCACCCGATTTGGCTGTTTCTGATTCGATTCTCCCGATTCAGCCGAAATGCTGATTCACATATGTTTGATCAATAGAGGCTGGTCATAGCAGATCAGGTTGAAATTATCTCGACCCGTATTGAGAAAAATTCATTATTATTTTTTACTTGTTAAGTTGTGTTAGTTTAAGCTACTTTTTCCTAATAATAATTGTTATATTTATCATATAACTATTTCTAACAGTTTAGTGTGACTGTGCCTGAATCTTCCGATTTGATTTGATTCCCGATTCTGATTCCTGATTTGAATCACGGATTTAAAAATCATGGGCTATTTAATCATAATTCAACAGTTCAAAGTAATACATGTCATTTAGAGTGAGAAAAGTACCAACAGAATGTAGGTTACCTGAACTTGAAGAACAAGAAACCACCAATGACAACAAATGAGAAGCATGCTACAAGGAGAGCAATAAAGAACCTACAAAACATCCATAGAAATTATTAAACCCATCAAAAGTAAAGACAATACTGTAATTCAATGCAAGCAGACCAAGAGGATAAACAAATCAGCAGATGGAAAACATCTATGACATTGAGCCAGTGGTATCAAAAGTTATAATTTAACAGATGCTAAATCCTTGAAGTCCTCGGGATATTATTGAGGTTCAGAATATAGTGGAGGCATCGAAGACATTAAAAGCATAGAGTACACCTTTCTAGAGCTTTTGGATGAAATTCTCTAGTATTCAAATGCAGAAGGCATGGGTTTTTGCAGTAAGAGAGTTTCTCCACCTAAAAACTTCTTGACACCACAAGTCGTTCCAATAGAATAGCTTTCCCCGTGATGTACTTAGGATTTTAGTGAAATTCTTAGAGGCACTCAAGACATTAAAAACATAAAGTACACCTCCTCTTCTGGAGCTTTTGCATGAAAATCTATAGTATTCAAATGCAGAAAGACTACGTTTTGGCAATTAGAAAAACTTACGTCGCCTAAAAAAGTCTCGAAACTAAGCAATTCTGATACAATAGCTTTCGTCATCTTTGGGTAATAACCCCATAAAGTATCTTGGCCTTCAAGTCCTATGGGATAATTTTAATCCAGTATTATCCTAAACCCTTTCAAAATCAAGATGGGTGCATGAACAATGATTCCAATACTAACTGGCAAATAATAATCAATTATTATACTTAAATTGTAAAACGTCACTGTAGAGGAAAGAAAGATGGGACCTTAATGAGATTATACCATTCTTATTTTCAGATATACCATTAAATCAATATAAATGTGTGTGTGAATTAGAAACTGAAAACTACTACCACAAACTCTGCTCAACAGTTGAAATGTCTTATGAAATTTTTGATTAATAATTGTACACATTTAGGAGCACAAATGAAGTGAATTTATTAACGTCACTTACGTGCCAACATTTCTCTCGACTTGCATGTTAAATAAGTACATTAACCGTGCAAAATTCCATCTAATATCTTGAATTGTAGGCAAGGACACATCCAACCGGAGAGGTGTTGGTTTATTCAAGGAATTTGACATACAAGCAAAAGGTGAGCTTGTCATCCCAGAAGTCAAAACGATGTGGTGAGACAAGCCTTTGATCATCTTTATCAATAGATTAACAAAGTTCAACTGCATCAGTCTGACTAAGAAATATGATGAAATATATCGTATCAAAACTATAGCTGGACCCTGCACAGGCAAACAAAAAGTGGTATGGATATAATTAGTTCAAATTTAAGACTACCAGAAACAGTGCAAGGACCTGGCCTACTGGTTATGATTTACACAAGAAAGCAAGTGTAAAATAAAATACACAACTGGATACCGCACCACATAAATCAGAATAAAATATGAATGAGAAAGTACAACCTGTGCATTAAGCAAAATCAACTGTATCGAAGTGGAAGATCAGTATAACTATTTAGTATTTAGTATGCATTTTAATACATGCAAGCAGAGGGTCTATCATCAAATTTTGTTTCACCACACTCTAGTATTTTGTACTTACATGACAATCGTTCTTCTCCAACCTAAGGATATTCACATTCTGATCATCTGAGCGACCCGCATAGAATGTAGAATCCAATACATCCCCTGTCCTTTTACAATTAGTCTCCTGTTTCCCTGGGGAAGAGTTATCACAATTCATTTATCATCCAGGGAAATGAAATAAAATCATATATTCACATTAGACACCAAAAAAATGAGGTCTCAGTTGATCTGTGCACAAAATCACACAGTACGCGCAATTCAGCCACCAGTAAGAACCATATTCTTTCAATGAAGATAATAATGATCATCACAGATGATACTTTTGGTCAACTTGCAAACAATAAGGATGCTGACCATCTGACAAGCTACTTAACTCTGACAGTTACAAATAATAAAAGTAGAAATACAAGATAATTTATCACAAAATTAATGTTATAACAATAGTTCAACAGCAGTAGTTCCATTGTAACCTGGCACAAAGTCAATCACCAATTGATTGACGAAGGTCAAGTATCAAACATTAAATAAGCTAAATAGTGCATAGAGAAAGTAAAAACAGAAACAATAAAAACATAATAAGCAATGTCAGGCTGTGAAGTAAGATGAACAGCAAGCAGATAGCAGATGGCTGCCTTAATAAGTGGCAAACCACAAGTAGTGAAATCCAAAACATGAGTATGCTCGAGGGGCACTACCTAAGTCAGAATCCACTATCATGCTGCAACATAGTAACTTTGGCACCCCTTATGGATCCCCACAAATAATGTTTAGAAAGGATCAATACAAACTAAGAGTTCTACATTTTTATGGGGGTGAGATCCAGGACTGAGTTAGGAAACCTGAGATAAGTTCACAAAGAATGTCTCCTGCTGGAATCTATTATGATGCTAAACTAGTGTCCTTCCTATGGTGTTTTGATTCATCATCTCCCTAGCATTCTGTACTAGACTGCTACATTCTGGGTTGTATTCTCTACAAGACCATTTATATGCATTACTACTCAGCAATTAAGTACTCATCGATTAACAATTTCCAGCAAGAGAATAAATAAAGAAAAGTACATACACCAATGAGGAGGTCTAAGGATCACATAAAAATACAAACACCAAAAGAGAAGAGCCATGGGATCTAAGCTTGGGCACACCAAGTTGAGGAATCAGATGCAAATGGGATGAAAACGGTAACCAGATAGAAGTAAGGCTGCTGATCCAATAGAAAAAAACTGTAGGATCCGCCAACTCCATGACCATAACAGGATAAGGAGGCAGTCTTTACTCTTTAAGGAAAATCTGACATATGGATGGAAAGTAGCTGAATTGGGTGGCAAGGATGATCTGCATGTGTTCAGTTTTGAGCTTTGACGGAAATTATAATAGAAAAAAAAATATCTGGTCCAAATTAGGCAACCAAAAACACTTGGTTATTAACTTTCAAGCAACTGCAAACGTGAATATTTATTTAAGTAGAGCAGGGACGAGATAGCCAACACAGAATGACTGACAAGAGCCATTTCTGGAAGCAATCACAATTGCTAAAGGCATGAAACAAGGTTCTCTTCTTGCCATGATAGAAGGAGCAAAGATAGATGGTGGAAGAATAGGAGAAAAATACCATATAAAAAATGGTGCAAAAAGAAGATACAGTCTGAAAACTGAACGTGCACCACAACCAGATCATAATCAGTAATCACATACTTACTAATAGTTAATGGATCTTGGTTGAGCAGTTATATTGGATTTACCTAGCTACAAACTGATCTCAAACAATTGAGGCATAGGTGATCCTGAGTCTATTGCCTTAGGTGGCTATCAAGAGTTTGTAACAACTCATCATATTAGATTGAAGAGAGTGAGCTCTGTGCTATCACTAAGTAAAAGTTGCAGAGATGTTGAAGATAGACTAACATGTTGCACTACTTTTTTCTCTTTTCAGTCAGAATGCTCATAACTCACCTCTATTGTGTATTAGGAAGCTCGGTGCACGTAAAGCTGAAGACTTTATCCACCAATGATGGCATAGCGTTGATTTCCTGAAAAGCATCTACAATGAAGTCAGACAAATGCATTTGGCATAGAAAACTTAGCCAACTTTTCATGACATGTAGTTTGTGATAACCACCATAAGAAAAGATCAAGTACCTAAATGTATTCAATGTCCCATTTTTACACATTACAGAGTAACAGTGATACATTTCACCATCAGACCGGAAAACTTAAATCACTACAATAATCCATCACATTTACTCATTGGCTACGGGGAAGGATGAAGTTTTCGTACGGCTGACGTTTTGTGCTAGACATCATGAATAAACTGCTACTCCTAACACTACAAAGACCCTCAGGTAGTAACCCAAACATGTTATAACATGATGTGCATTGTGGATTCATTTTTTACTAAATCAAGCTCTGGGGGTAATTACTTTTCCAACAATCCCCCCACCCCACTTTTCATCGTGCCCAGACAAAATCTCTTTAAGAACACTGAATATAAAAGTTTCCCTCACACATATTCTAGCAGCATATGCATCAAAACAGTACATAGACAGAAAACAAAGCATAAAAAAAAGTCCCAAGCAAGAGAATGAGCTAAAGGTAAAGTCCATACCTCATAAACCATATTTCAGATTTCACATTAAGATGCAAATTTAATTTAGTAAGTGACGGAACTCTATACTTCTAAGCTAATCACAACATGCTTTAGTTAATTACTTTTATTCCAAATCTCTAGAGAAACATAGACCTTCCCTTTTGAAGCTTTTTTTCTCAGTTATCTTTTAACCGACCCAAATTTGTGACAATGCGCACACATACATATGGTTGCAATAGCAGTAGTAAGCAGATACAGTGAAATTGACCTCAAATTTGCTCCACAATTTCTCAGAACCAAATTGCAAAGTCAATGTCAGAATTGAAAGAAGGTGCGTGTAACGTAGTGAGAGAACGTAGTAGAATGCGAAGAATTTACCGTTTCGGAGAAGAAGAAGAAGAGAGACGATGAAGTGTGGGAATCGGAGGGAGTGAAAGGCATGGGTGGGAGTGGTAAGTGAGGAGCATCTTTTTTCTCCGTATCTAACGTTCCTCTTTTTTCTATTTGTTTTGTGGAGAGCTTGGAGATCAGAAAGTAATGGAAGCAAATGAAATGAGATTGGGTTGTGTCGTTGTGATGAGATAAAACAGAAATGTGATGTTGAAAATTGAAATCTAGTGGAAGTGTTGTTGTGTTGTGATGAATGATGATCAAATGTGTAGCCTCCTGCTGCATTAAAAATATCTGTATGGAAAACTTTTACAAAAACAAAGATAATGATTTTTCTTTCAAGTTGTTAAAATTATATACCAAAAATGGATTGGATGGGGTCCTCCAGCTCACCACCCTACCAAATATAAATAACTTTGTATAGATTATTATTATTATTATTATTATTGAATACACCCAATTTAAATATTAAATATTTCCTCTAAAAACACACATTGGATATAAATTTATCTAATCGTGGATGTTTATTGAGTTGGTATATTTGTATAGATATAATATCGTTTTAATTAAATATGCATATGATTAAAATCAAAGTATATAATATATGAGTTCAACCATTATCCCGTCTTTTTAATAGGGTCAAATTAAGTAGGTGTGTCAAAAATTAATCGCTATTTATCAAGTCAATTGGATGTTTATTTTCTAATTAGGTGTTATAAGCTCGTAGTTGGCTTAGTCTAAACCAAAACTGATTGTTTTAGTTTTATCGCTCTATGTAGGAGTCATGTTCCTCTTCAACGGAGGTGGCCAGCCTAATGTGATGGAAGATTTCGTCAAAAGTCCTAATGACCATCACGTCGTCTCTCAACAATCATTTGCACCCTTCTGGATTTTGTGTGCCCGTCATTCCCGCATGGGACTCAAAAATTATGACGAACAGGGGATCGAATCGATCCCCCTCTCCTGAATTCCTCTTCTTCTTCGACAAAGATAATTCCTCTAAAGTTGTAGGAGGCATCAACTCTTCGTCATCTGGCTTCTTCCTTCTTTTTTTAGAGAAGGCTCGGCGAATATGATAAGAGAAATATGGTGAATGATCTTCAAAATTAACCTCTTCCTCTTGGTCAGACTGATATTTCACTATTTTCTTCCATTTTGGGACCATCCTGCGACACCTACATGATTGGGAGATATCCAGACATCATCAACATGAGCCAAAGTCTCAAGAAAATCAAGGATCATCGATGAAAACATTAAAATCAAACAATGGGTAGAACATCACAGTCTAGTCGTCGCGGCGAGCTTGAGCGCATGTGGCCAATATCGTCACGACGAGACTGTATGTCGTCAACAACCAATTACGCGAACTTTGGTGGTTAGTATAGACACTCTTCCATTAGTAAGATAATGAAATCTTCACTCTTGCATTTAAGTTAAACTAGATTTATTAGTGAATACATTTAGGGGTTAATGAATAAGTAATCAACTACCTAAACTTATGTTTGTTTGTCGTTATCCCGAAAATATCACTGAATTGAATCAACATATCATATGTTACATGTCCTGAAGCCGATAAGTTTTTAGCAATGACAGCTGCACACAAAACGAATGTACAATTGTGTATGTATATTCTTTTTGAACCACTATTGTAAATGTATTAGATAATGGGGCCATACCATTTCCCACACAATGTTCTGCAAGTCTGTAGTGTGTTAGGACCACCACTGAATTGAGCCCATCATATATGCTACCTGTCATTATCAGCAATACATCAATTTTCATCATTTAAACATGTTACATATTGTTGGATAGAATGTAAGGAGGAGATATTTTTATTATTTATCCTAGGGTGATAAAAGTATTAATAAAGCATGTGGGACACGTATATACCAATAATCTCTTACGAACTTCTCATACCTGGCCCTAATCGCATTTATTCTCGTTCAACGGGATGGAAAACTCTGTGAAGTTTGAATTGTCAAGAAATGTACATCAAAGTGTGTCTTCCAAAAAATAATAAAAAATCGGTTATTTGTAATGTTTGTGTTGATTGTTGGTATCATGAATGTTTAATATTGAAGATATTAAACATATTACGCGGGGTTAACCTTTTGATTCTTGAATTTAAAAAAGATATATAAAAAAATTGGTCTAAAGATCATTTGTCCACCATCTCTTGCCTTCCACCGTTGGTTTGATAACCACATTTCGATTTCTTGCACTAGCACTTTTGGGATTTCGATTAAGTGGATTCCCTCTCCTATGAATTGGGTCGAAATGAGTTTGAATGGTAGAAGTCCCGGGTTAGGTTATGTGGTGTTGGTGTAATTGTTAGGAACAATTATGGTAATTGGTAGGGAGGTTTATTCAAAACAGTTGGTTGGGCTAAGGGCGCTCTCAATGATTTATGAGAATTTAGAGAAGCTATCTTGATGGGTATTCATTTGAGCTGTTCTCATGACATCTTTGAGTTTTATACTTGCTCTATTTACGATTTCTTTTACTTATAAAATTGTGAGTCTAACTCTTGGCTGATTTTGAAATGCAGGGAAAGAATCAATTTTTTTTTTAAAACTACATATTGTAGTGACAAATAGAGATTTACACTTAATTACAGTATAAATTGTGGAATAAAACCACCATTATACAAAAAAAAAAGTAATAATATTTTCCTAATCATAGAACCCTAGTTATAATATTCACACAATTATATATCGTATTCTTGTAGCGACATTATTTAGGAGGATCTGAAATGCCAGAACCTAAAACGATACATCAAGGACTAGTGACTCCGTCACTTTCCAATAGTGTGTTTCGAGTCCGTTTACTTCTCACTGACATTTAAACAAAATGCTTTTACCAGGTGTGCTTTTTGGATACCTCAATTTAGTCCCTCGGCTATATTATTTTGTTTCAAATCGGTCAAATTCAAAACAATTTTTTTTGTGGAGTTGGCAATCATGTGACACTAAAATTAGCTAAATTTACGAATAAGACTATTTTGAAGCAAAATTCTATAATTGATGGGACAAATTGGACTAAATTGACGTGGCGATCGCATTAGGCAGTTAAATAATTTTGTCATAAATTGATCTCAACTGTAGAATTAACTAATATAAATGTCAGGTGTAGGTTGGGTTATTCGAGACTGGAGAGGTCGTTGCTGGGGGGGTGGTAGGGTGGGGTGGTCGGGAGTCCTCGATCCGAGGACGGTGGAGGCCATGTCCATCCGGGAAGCTCTGAGCTGGATAGATGCACGAGGTTGGGATGACTTGCAGGTTGAGTCGGATTCCAGCGAGGTGATTACTACTTTAAAGACTAGAAGGGAGGACTCCAGTGCCTTTGGTCTTATAATTCGTGATATTTCTGTTTTAGCTAGTCGTTCTAATAATATTGAGTTTACTCATATTCGTAGATCTGCGAATCAAGTGGCGCATTGTCTTGCGAGATCCACTGATTCCGTGTCAGGTCCTTCGGGTTAGTTTGGTGATAACTGTCCAATTCGTATTATGCATTTGATAACTGCGGACTATTTCCATTAATAAAAGTATGCAGTTTCTTTCAAAACAAAACAACTAATATAAATGTCACATAATCACCACGTCCACAAAAGTTGTAAGGAAAAAAAAAGTTGTAATGTCATACCAATTCAATAAAAAAAAAGTTAGAGAACAAAATGAAATATTTCTAAGATATGATATTAAAAGAATTCAAATTTTTGTTCTTCCGTGAGGAGGTGGCCTCAAGCAACGGGCTTGGGCCGATTCTGTTTCCTATTCTGATATCTCAAGCAAGGGGCTTGGGAACATTTTTTAAAACAAAAGGTACTTTAATTTAATTGCATCCCAAATAATTAAACCTAAACTCATCTATATCTACTTGCGATAATAACCATTAATTTTGATTATCCATTATCAAATTGAAGATGTATGATGTTTTTAAATAAGATGGTTGATTCATGATGGGTCTTGCTTGCCCACCACTAGATCATCATTATTTTGATTTTCGTTTCTTCTGTGCTGTTGATCAACAACACATTGATGACTTTTCTGCTATCTTTGATGATTTCGGCGACAATGAAAGCTTGTTGATCAAAGGGTCACATCGACCACCTACTATTGTAGCAATGGAGAAGAAGACCGTTGTTTTGAAGCCGAAAGTGCAACAGTATGTTGAATGAAAAGAATTAAAGATCCTTCTAACATTTAAGAAGCCACTATCACATGGAAAAGGCAAAGAGATGAAGCTTTTGATGACCAAATCATGCCTTTTATCAACGAAGCTAAAGTTGAAGCTGCAAAGTGTTGAAAGAAAATTTCTCTTGGTATTTAGTAAAAGTGCTTGAGAATAGACTTGTATAAACTAGAGTATAAGAAGAATTCGTTATGGAATAGAAAAACTTTGTTTTGTGGCTTGATTCAAATTGCTAAGATTACATCTCTATTTATAGTACTCAAAATTTAGACACAATTATTCTAGAATATTCTCTCAACTACTACTCAATAATACTTTAGTAAATACAAGATTATTCTAGACAAATTGATTATTTAATACAAGAATAAAATTACACGTTGGTTCATGTACTATCACGAATGGAACAAATTAGTCCATCGACTTCAAAATGAATCAATTTGATCCTTGTACCATCATAAAGTGAACCACATAAGTTCATGTCGTTACCTTAAGAAAAATCAACGTTAAATTATGTTGAAATGTAGTTTTTTTAGTTAAATAGTGTATTTTAATTCAAATTTAAATTTAGTCTTTAAAAATTATTACATTATGTTTTTTTTTTATCAATAAAACTACGCAACAAGAAATAACTTCTTTTAATAACCTCAAATCGCACACTATACTACCTAGTGAGAGTAAACTCACAAACTCTTATTATGCGTGTCTTGACAAATAGGGAGCGCGGACCCCTAATTTTGAATAGATAATTCGCCACCATAACGAATAATAAGTGAAATGGAATCTCGAGATGGCACGGCTTTATCTTAGCAGCAAATTGGTATTGGATTGGTGCGTGGACTTGCTTCGACCTCAATCATTTCGCTCACTCTCTTCATCTCCTATTTCACATTCGCAGAGAAGGAGACCCTTTTTGCTCTCCACTACGTCTACGTGAGCCCTCTCTCTCCTCCAATTTATGCTCACTCATCTCTTTTTCTCCGATTTTAAGTGATATGTGCTCCATTCTCACGTTACTGTTCATCGGCACACATGATTTTTATTTGGTGTGCAGATTCTGTAATTCTCGGCTACCAAACATCATTTTGTCATTCAGTTGACTACAATACTTGTTGTCTTCATAAATGGGAGTTTGATTTTGTTTGTTGCAACTTGCAAGTTTAGAAAATAGCATCTTGCTCCAATGTTGACTCTCAACATCTGAATTGAAGCATAGATGGTTTATTCTGTGATCATTTTATATAGTTTGTGATTTTTCTTTCTATCATTTAGAGGCTTTCATCCAGCATGTAGAGAATTTTGATGATAATCCTGTCTTCTGAATTTTGTTTGTATCCATAGTGTCAATATATCGTGCCATTCTTTATATTGTATTTGGTTTTTGGGAAAGTATACCATGGGGAAACAATTCAGCATGTCATGTTTGAATACGTTAGTTAATCTATCGAATATCATGCACAACTGTTCATGGGTGTTGATTATATTGTTAATCAAATTGCTAATTGCTTAACTATTTTTTTAGTTTGGTCACAAACTAATAAGCTATCCAATCAAATGCTTCATCTTTGTTCTATAAAATTGGCTATGTTTGGTTAAATATTTCTTTCTCTTGTTTTTATATATTTATTTTAATACATTATGGTAGCGTTTTTTTTTTTTTTTCCAGCAATGAGATTAAAATAAATCAGAATTGGAATGCCATTCTCGTTGTTCATGTTTGGATTAAAATAATTTGGTCTTGAGAATGACTACATTGCGAATCCCATTCTTATTATAATTCCAAAATTCTAATCCAAACCCTACCTTAGTGTAAGATCAGGCCAAAAATACAAAGCAAAATCCTTTTCAAATATAATTGCAACCTGTATCATGTAGGGCCCGCTCACTCAAATTATCATTCTGTAATTGCTTGGGGGAGGGGTTGAAACAATTGGGCTAATTTTGGTTGACCATTGTGTTTTTTTCTTTTCATTTCCCATGTAAAGTTATTGATAATGGACCTGATGGAAATAAAACCTGTTTCAGAAACTGAAAATGTTCCTCAAATAACAGCTTTATGATCGCTTTTCTTTTACTCTATGGGTGTAGCTGATATTCAAGTGCCAAGCTGCATTTCTTTCTTATACAACACCTTGTGGTTCTTGTGGTCTGGCAATTTCTGCTCTAATTGAGGAAAAATTCTGTATGTTTTTATTTTATTTTAAAAAACAAAAACCTTTTGTTTTGGACTTAAGTAGTTGATTAGCTGATATTAACTTTCCTGTGCATGAATATGTAGCAGAAGATTATCAACATTCTCTGCCATGGATGGTTCTGGATCTGCCCCTTTAAAAGATTTGTCACTGGGTTTAGATGCAACAACCGAAGAAGAATATTCTTCTCAGTCTAAGATACTTCAAGAGTTCACTAATATCTCCAATGTTGATAAGGCGTGGATTATTAATTCTGACAATGGTATGGTTGCAAAGTATAGAGTTTCACATCATTTTTGTGACCCTTCTTTTCCTTTTATCGAGCCAACAGCTGATAATTAATTATGATATCTATGTACAACAACTTTTTTGCAGGAAATGTCTCCCAGGCAATGTTTTCTATCAGCCAACCAAATGTTATTGCAAACAAGAGGAGAAAATTTATCCAATCTGCTCATGTTTTAAATGAAAGTGACAATACCATAAAGTTCCAGTGGAGCCCGTTTCCTATTGAGATGACTGGTGTGTCTATAATTGTTCCTTCACCGTCAGGTTCAAAGCTCCTTGTAGTACGGAACTCTGAAAATGAGTCTCCAACTCAATTTGAAATCTGGGGTCAATCTCAGTTGGAAAAGGAGTTCCACGTCCCGCAATCTGTTCATGGTTCAGTTTATACAGATGGATGGTAACTATTTTGTGTTATTATTTATATAATGTCCATATCACTGTTACATATCATGCTGCAAATATAGTTAATACCTTGTCATTGATTCTTTAGTTGTGAAAATTGTAGTGAATTAACTGTAAATAAAACTACCACTTCTGTGTTTGCTAGTTGATTTTGCATCACCTAGAGCAGTAATGGTGGTGGTTGTAGTAGTTTCAGTACTTCATGCACTGTGAGTTCAACTTTACGTGGTGAATATGATTGCTCTTAGGTTTGAGGGAATTTCATGGAACTCTGATGAAAGCCACATTGCTTATGTTGCTGAGGAGCCATCCCCTGCCAAGCCCACTTTTAATAGTTTAGGCTACAAGAAAGGTGGTTCCATTGAGAAAGATTGTGGTAGCTGGAAAGGTCAAGGAGATTGGGAGGAGGACTGGGGGGAAACCTACGAGGGGAAAAGGCAACCTGCTCTTTTTGTTGTCAACATTGACAGGTTCATTGCCATTTTATTCTATATTGGTTGGGAAATGAAAATGTGGAAGTTTTTCCACTGAATAGCAAGACCTAAAGTAGGACTTCATTGTATTTTGCAGTGGAGAGGTACGAGCAGTTGAAGGAATAAAAAAATCTTTGAGTGTTGGTCAAGTTGTGTGGGCTCCTCTGACTAAAGGCTCATTTCAATATTTAGTTTTTGTTGGATGGTCAGCAGAAACACGAAAACTTGGTATAAAGTACTGCTACAATAGGCCTTGTGCATTATATGCAGTTAGGGATCCGTTTCAGGTTTCAGGAGTCGGTGAGCAAAAGCTAAAGTAAGATGCTTTCTTTTGTAATATGCTCTCTCTCTCTCTCTCAATGTCTTTCTGCATGTGACTTGTTTTTTCGTTGGAAACTGCCCACTCTAATGTGATCTTATGACTACTTTCAAATTCTTTATTGTGTTTCAGAGATAATGTAATTGAAGAATCAATCATGCTTACTCAAAGCATAAGTAGTTCCTTCTTTCCTCGATTCAGGTATGACATCTTATATAACTTGGTTCAGAGATTTTAAATGGAAACTATGATTGTTTTATTATTTTGTTTTTTTCATAAAAGTAGATTCTAATGACAATTGATATTGAATGTTACTATTTATATTCTAGATTGAAATAAGCTCCTGAAATTCTGGCTGTTGATGGAACTGCAGTTGTATTTACTCATGTTATATTTCACTTTGTATTTCGAAGTTGATTTCATTATCTGTTGATAAAGGAATTTGGTTAATTATTTGTTTTGAATACGGTTGTTATTCCACATAGTTTCTGTGTAACTTAGAACTTAGCTATGAGTCCAGATGTTAGAACATTCGTTTATTTCACTGGAAAGAAAAATTGTTTATTTGGTTCTGTACTTACACACACACACACACATATAGGTATATATATTTCAATAATATTTGTCTAGTCTAGCTGTATAGTGCTAGAATTAGGAGTTGTTTATCTGCTCTGGTGTGTAAGTGCATCCTTCAGAACCTTCATGATTTGATGTTGCTAGGGCTTCTGTTGTTTATACATCATACACTACACCTGGTGATGGTATAACTTCATATAATCTTCTTTGTGTGTGTGTGTGTGTGTGTTGTGCACATTGAGTGAGAGCTTGTGTGCCTTTTTTGCTAATCGAAAATTATTGGGATCTGCCCATCCATCATCACATTATCTACACTTCCAGCATGCAGGCATAACCTTTTGATAAGAGATGAATTATTGAGATCTTTCCGTATTCCCCATGATTATTTCCTTGTAATGCATCTAACTACTATTGTTCAAAAATCAATGAAGACACTGAGTTTATTGCAGGGAATGGATATCATATGAGAAACATCTAGGACTGGTAATATAAGAAGCTTCTTTTTTCATTTTTTTTCAGCCCAGATGGGAAATTCCTCGTATTTTTATCTGCAGCAAGTTCTGTAGATTCTGGCTCACATTGTGGTACAAATTCTCTCCATAGAATTGATTGGCCGACTGATGGAAAGCCAAGCCCATCTGCAAAAATTATTGATGTGGTGAGCTCTTTGTTTGATATCTAATCAATATGACAATGCTGAACCTGCTTACTGATTTGTATGAATGTATACTCAAGGAACCGTTGCTTCCTTTACATGTTCTAAGTTATTGACTTTCATTTTTCTGTGACTGCATGGCTAAGTTGTCTCATCATTGCAATAATTGAATAGTGTACAAACTCATTATGAAAAGCGGTTAGAATCAGAAGCTCTCTTTTATTTTCCCCCTCTTTGCATTTGACTGAACTAGATTTAAGTCGTTTGATTTATGAACTCACTACAAGATTTCGTGTTGAAGATTTAGGTCATTTTTCATGATTGATGTGCCTTTTTGACTTGTTCAACAGTCAAAAACTGTTGTACTAGTTTTCTTGTCCACGTAATTGGATCTAGAGCCTTGGGGCTCTTTCAAACTTGGGTCCTGAAATAGATGAAGACACACATTAAGTGACCAATGTGTGTGCATTGGAATTCACTTCAAGCATGAGAATAATGATCTCTACTATTACTAACTACTAAGTGAAATAAGAGTATTACAATAAATGTAGAGATAATGTCGAGATCATGTAACCGACATGCCAGCCACCTCTCCATTGCAAGAGGAAGTATTTATACTTATAGTGGGTGATGATGTCATCATTAATTATGATTGGGTGAAAGTGATGGCCAACTCAACTATAGGTGTAGAGGGCCAACTCAACTAAACCATAAGTTAATAGTTGAAGGCCAAATATTAATTATATACTCTAACATGCCTCCTCACGTGCAAGCCCATTATTGCTTTGCACGTGGCCCATGCAAAAAAATTCTTCGTTCCTTTTGCTTTAATATTATTTGATTAGGGTGGTGGCAGGACTGAAACTCGTGACCTTTAGGTCAACAAGACTGTGATACCATGTAGAGGATCAACTCAACTAAAAGTTCAAGCTAATAGTTGAAGGCCCAACATTATACTCTTAACAATATGCATTACTGAGGTGTCATGCATGTCATTTGTCCTCCTAAAATTTCATTATCACATATCATCCCACCAGTATATTTTGGTAGATATATGTTAATTTGATGAATTGTTTATTCATGCAAAAGTAGAAGAGAGAGAACATATCAATTATAATCTTCATGTTATATGCACATATTGTTGTCTCATTTTGTATTACATATATAGGTTCGGGTCGTGATGTGTGCTGAGGACGGTGGATTCCCTGGACTATACTGTTCAAGTTTCCTCAGTAGTCCATGGCTTTCTGATAGATGTACCATGATTATACCTTCCATTTGGGGCTGTACTCAAGTACTTCTTTCTGTGAATGTGTTGAGGTACTTATTTTCGTTTTTATTTATTGATTCTTAATTTTTTTTGTACTAATACTCACTTTTGTATTTATTTGTCTCAATATGTATGTTCATTACCAAAAGTTCAAAGTGGTAGCTCTTTAACCTCCCCATGCTGTACTTGATGGTATATTTAAGAAATGGATTATATCACAACCACTTTATTACTTTTAAGGATGAGTTTGAGAAAAATGACTAAATAAGTTGAGATGTCAGTTCATCAATTAGCTTTTCCCTGAAACATTGTGCCATTTCAAAGTATGTTAGAGTATGAATTAAGTACAAACTAGGGCACTCATTTTGGTGAGGGAGTTGTATGTTGAGGAGTTTTAATACTTGTATATATAATGCATTAAGAGCTTCATAATGTGCTATATGCAATTGACTCATTATATTCTTATTTCTGTGCAGTGGGGATGTATCATGTATCAGTCCAACTGATTCGAACTATTCGTGGAATGTTCTTACCTTAGATGGAGACAATATTATTGCTGGTATCATAAGAATGCTAACACTTCATTATTACCTTATCTATTAAAGAGATACCAATTATAACGAGTTTTGGTCATTTTCTGTTTGAAGTATCGAGCAGTCCAATAAGTGTTCCTCAAATCAAGTATGGATGTTTGGTTAAGAAAGCAACTACAGGTGCTGCATGGAGTTGGTTAGATGTTTCAAGCCCCATCAGATGCTCCAAGAAGGTTTTTTCTTTTTTTTTTTATAATGTGGTAAGATGGACTTTCCCAAAGAAGTATATCAACTGTGCTTCTTTCTTGTTACAGGTAACATCTTTGCTCGCATCTCTTCAGTTCAATGTAATGAAGATTCCAATCAAGAATGTCTCTGCTAGCCTAACAGAAGGTAATACAAAGTAGTTTGAGTTCACATCAGACCAACTTTTCAATACTGAATGCTATGGTCGAACTGAAAAATGCATAAATATTAATAAAAAACAAAAAAGTTTTTCACTTACTGAGATAGAAATTGTTATTCGTGAAAGATGCTATCTAGGTTGGTTAACATCACTAGTGAAATACCAAATTCCAGCAAGCTTCTAGACAAAATAGAAAA
The DNA here is from genome assembly GCA_036897485.1 of Pelargonium nanum. Lineage (NCBI taxonomy): Eukaryota > Viridiplantae > Streptophyta > Magnoliopsida > Geraniales > Geraniaceae > Pelargonium > Pelargonium nanum. The sequence goes on along the minus strand of JAYMTF010000977.1, from coordinate 1,497 downwards.
AAAGTGAATATACCTGAGATAACTTTGCCTAACAAAATAGTACTCCCCCGTCTCAAAATGAGGGTCTTGTTTCTCTTTAATTTTTGTCCCAAAATGAGTGTTCTCTTTCATCTTATAGAAAATTAGTTATGCATGAATTGTCAATAGTGGAAGCCCAAATCATTACGTGGAGCCCAATCAATGAAATTTAACAAATACTATTGAGTAATTTGGGCTCAACAAAATCACTGAACAATATCCATAAACTAAGTTAGTTAGTATCCCTTAACTTTGTTATAACATATGATCATTATGGTACAATAGTGAATATACTACATTAACATATCCTTATTTTTTCTCAAAATGGAAACAAAGACACTCATTTTGGGACAGAGTGAATATTTATTTTACTTTGCTTTTATAACTTGATATATTTTTAGTTCTTTTAGATTTGCCTAAAGAAGAGTGGAAGGTCATAATTTGTACTTTTTCTTGGAAGATGTGGGTTTCAGCGAATCTTGCATATTTGATATATTCCAGGGGCTAAGAAACCTTTTGAAGCTATATTTGTGTCTTCCAAGTCCAAGGACGGTGATTGTGACCCGGTAATTGTCATGCTTCATGGAGGTCCACATTCTGTCTCAGTATCAAGCTTTTCAAAATCCCTAGCATTTCTCTGTTCAATTGGATACAGCTTGCTTATTGTGAATTACAGGTAACTTAATTCTTTTTCTGTGGAGTTAAAAAAAATCTCTCTGTTATTCTATTAGTTTCTTAAGGATCGTATGAAGGCTAGAATTTTTTATCAATATGTGTGAAACTTCATAGAATTATAATCCAATTAACCAAATGTGAATTAACTTTTCCTACAAAAAAAAATAAACTGTGGGAGTAGCATATAATATTTGGAATGCTATTTTTGCCTCAATAGCAACCACCTATTTGAGTAGGCTCTAAATCTGTTAACAGTGTCCGAGTTCATTTGCTCCTCTGAGATAATATTGTAAGTCATAATACGCCAATATGGTTATATTCAAATCATTATTTAGTGAAATAAATATTCTCCTCATGAAAGTTTGGTCTAATAAAATCTTAATGTTGACTACCATGTGATGTGCACACCTCTGATTGTCAGTGAAAAGAAGAGCCTTAGGGCATTTGAGTTTTCATTACTATTTAATCTATAGCTTCAGCATTGGACTTTAATTTGTCGATTGCTGCAGATTTTTTCTTAAAATGTGTTAAATTGGTGAATTAAAGAGTCCTCATTAGAAGAGGATTAAATGGATGAGATACATGTAAAGGTAGTAATAAGATTGATCTCTATGTAATGAAAGCTCAAGCCTTTGTATGTAACCCTGTTGCTACACGAAGTCGGTGGAGCAAGGACACTGGACTCGCGCGACCCTCCAAGCGTCAGCTCTCGAACAACACCTGCAAAACAAGGCCTGATGGAGGTTATCTCCTTTAGGCCAGAGAGAATAGAGTTATGTAAACAGTATTCTGTGCTAATGAAAG
>JAYMTF010000976.1:0-27643 GCA_036897485.1 Pelargonium nanum | reverse complement strand
GGATCCATGAGGAGAGCGAAGAGCTTGTGCATGAGGAGAGCGAAGAGCTTGTCCATGGGGAGAGCGAAGAGCTTGTCCATGGGGAGACCATGAATAGAGCGAAGTTCTCTTGGACCTTGTCAGAATGATTTCTAGGCTCAGGAGCCTTCCGGGTCATGGGTCATCCGTGATCGTATTTATCGGATCTAGATCGATGACGTGGCATTGAGGTGGCCACGTGTCACAATCTCATTGTCTGAGAGAATTATAATTTTTTTAGTAGCATCAACTAGTACTAATTCATGAAATGTATATGGTAGTTGTTACGTTATGCAAGTTAGATAACTTTAAGGTTGAATCTTTAATTTAGCAACTACATTGTGATGCGGTTTTGACGCGGTCAATTCAAGAACATTAGGATGTTTTTCGTCTTGTCTACGTGTTATAATTTTATTTATTTATTTAGTGTTTTAAGTCAAATTGCAAACTTGATCTTTCGAATTCTGAGTCTCGAACATATGACATGCGCAAGGTAACACACTATTAACGGAGACTCTGAATGTGTTTTTAGAACATCATCTTGGATGTGAGGATAAGATCTCGATTGAAAATCACAAATCTTGAGAGTTCTAGAGAGAGAAAATAGAGAGAGTGTTTAATAGATATCATTTATGAGGATCCATCTCTTTTACCAATATAGAAGTTTGTTTATATGCTTCAAAAAATTTCTGTTATGTGTCGATGTGTGGTTGGCTAATGGTTGGCAAGGTGGGGTCCATTTTGGTGCCCACTTGTGGATTGAGCTCAAGCTTTTCAATTGTGCCGACCGCGAGCGTTAGGCGGGCCTCTAGAAGCCTTTATTGCATCGGATAGCATTCTAGCGCTCAAGAAGAGTGAAATGTCGTGGCAATATCTTGGTGAGACGATGAGGCTTAGTGACGTCTTGGGTGACCCAAGTGTTTGAGGTGCCCTTTGTTGGAGAAGTGGATTTAGAGAGGAATTTGGGGGAAGCTTTGGGGACATCTCATTTGAGAAGGAACTTCGGAGAAGCCTTAGGGACTTAGCATTCAAAGAAGAGCTTCAGAGAAGCAATAGGGGTTTCGCCTTTGGGGATGTCTTATGAAGACTAAGTGTTGAGGAGTGAATAATGGTTCTCAATACTTAAATTCTGCGAAATCAAATTCTACGTAATCGAGTTTTCTGGAGTTGGTATCCCTAGAGTTGATTCATGCTCTAAGGGAATTGTATTTCAAGGATGGAGCAAAGTTGTCATGGGGCGGCAGCTTGAGCGGCATCGAGCATAACAATCTAACGATAAACGAAAAGCATAAGTGTATCGCGGCCTTGGTGGTTACCATGGAGCCTCAACATAATTTTCCCAAGCTTGGTCATCATGGATGCCATGACAACGATGATCAATATTTTGGCAACGCTGGTCATCGCAGAGTCTCACCATCGCACTCCCAAACTTATTTCCATAGATCTCATAGCAATGGGTGGCATTGTCGTGGCAATGTTAATCGTCGCAAAGCCTCGTCGAAGCTCGTCTCCATTTATTTAACGACAACGGGTAGCAATGTCGCGGCAACACCGTTCCATGCGGAGCCTCGCCCTAGCTCTTCTCCATGGATTTCGTGGTAATAGGGATTAATGTTGCGACAACGTTAGTCATCGCGAAGCTTCGCTCAAGGTCATCTCTATGATTGACGTAGGAATGGGAACAATATGTCGCGGCAACGTCGATCATGCATTGTGGGAACCTCCTCAATTCTTTGAGCTCTTTCGATCACTTATTCGATTGGGGAAATGGTGGAAGCCGTGTGAGGTTTTTGGTGGTCCTGAGGGGTGTTGTAGGCCTTTAGAGGACAAAGCTGGAGTTTGAATTTTGAGTGACCGATGATGGTGTTAATCGTCCCATGGGACACAAAGTGAGGTTCAGGCATCCTTAGTGACTGGAGTGGGAATGTTTTCAACTATCTCCCATGGGAGGGTCCGTGCGGTTCAAAATAAAGGATCATGAGCTTGGTCTTTCACCAGACTTCCGGTCGTCTTGCGCGCCATAGTTAATGTATTCGGTCTTTTGGATGGAAGGTGATGTGGTGCTTGGGCACCACATGTCGCGATTCCATTGATCGTCTTGACTTCCTTGTAATTTAGTTGGGCATAGTAAGTTTTTTTATCTTATCTCCATTCTTTTTTCAAATGATCCAATTTTTTATTAAATATATGTAGGCGAGGGAGACTGTTAAAAAATTTCATAATTAAAAAGAATGGGAAGATAAGAGTGTCAAAGAAAACATATATTAAAATAATGTTTGAGTATATATCCACTTAATATATAAGTTGTTCAACTAAACTTTTAAGTTGAAATCAAGTTTAATCTGGAAGATAGTTTTTATTTTAGTTATTCTAGCTAGCCACAACATTAATAATAATGTAAATTACTTAAATATTGTGAATTAAATCATACAATAGTTAAAATTTAAAATTTTATAATATGACTTGCATATGTTATACATTACAACATTTATGATAACATAAAAGAGTTAAATGTTGTTGATTTGACTCTTTTTTCTGGGTCAACAATCAAAGGCTCGATACGGTGTCGTCTGATTTTCTTATCCAATTCAAGGTAAAATAACTTAGTCAAATTTGGTTTTCGGGTCTTCGAGTGTCTAGTGATAGCAGAGCTACAAGTCCGGTCAATGATTATAGCCTACACATGTAACACGTCGTTAAGTGGAGCCCATGATGTGTGTCCGAGGGACCGCCTCCGACGTGAGAATGAGTTCTCAACACAAACATAATGTAATGAAAGACTAAGAATTGAATCTCCACAGTCTGTTCGAATATCGAAGAACGCACGAAGATTGCGATGAACTCACAAAGAATACAAAGAACGTTTGAAAGTGTTTTCGGGTTCTTACGAGTATAGTTTAAGTGGTGAATTGACCGAACCTTTTACCTTGGGTTTGAGACTCCTTTTTCTAGCCCTCAAGCTTACCTGAAAATGGCAACCTCTAATTGGTCGATGTCGAGGTGGGGCCTGCGGGCATTCTAGTCTTTACTGTCTCCATTCTTGTTAGATCTACTCACAAACAGGGAAGACGTTGTTCCCAGACTATTCTCTCTCTTGTTTTTTCTCTCCATTTGTTTGTTCTACTCGCCAACAGACTTACACTGATCTTTGGTCTCCAGTCATGGGGGAGAACGAAGTGAATCTTCGGTCGGAACCTTCTTTCCGACCTTGGGTAACTTGTGTTTGTGTCTCGTGAACACGGGAAGCATTCTTGGAGGTCTTGATGTGCGAGTGCGATGGTGCAGGCGTGAGCTATGGTGCTCAAACGTCTTGATGCGAATGTGATAAGAGCACGGTAGCACGGTTGTGTGGTGCACGGATGCGCGAGCATGGTGCGAATGAAAGTGAGGATACACTTACATGAGGACGCACAAACGATGGCGCGCAGGCGACGACGCGCGGATGAGTGTGGACGGGTGCGATCAGGGCACGCAGGCGAGGGCGAGGACTTGCGGATAAACCAGGGCGCGCGGATGACACTAGGGTGCATAAATTATGCCAGGGTGCGTGAGAACATCAATCTACGCTAGGCTATGGTGCGCGCGGCCTTGTGCTCGCGGAGCAGCCCTATGTGGTTAATATGTACGAAAGGGCTTGTGTGGATAGGCTTCCATGGATGGATGAATGCAGAGCAAACGGATGAGTTTGGTTGGGGTTAGCGTAGGGTCCAGAGCTGCGGACCAAGGCGCGCGGTCTGGTCTTGGGTCGGCCGGGGTCCTTTTGACGTTGGTCCAAGTGTCTACCCCACCTAGAGCTTGGCTTATGACCCATGTTGACCTTTCGTCTGACTGAGCGAGCCAAATGTCATTCTGTCAGTGATCAAGTTACTTCTGATTTTTTTTTTTTGTGACGAATAGTTACGAATGAAAACAATCTATATATATAAAAGTTTAATATTTGATACTTATATGCAATTAGCCACAAATGTTTGGATAACAATTATCATGGATACTCAATTTAATACATATCCCAAAATATATCATTCCCATTCTATTATAAGGAAAATACCTACTCTGTACTTGACACATTTCGCACCTGGATACCCTAAATTATTTTTCGTTACTTGTGGCTACCCTGAACTTTCCAGAGTTCAATTTTTAGAGCAATTTAGAGAGCAAAATTTAACTCAAATCCAAACTCTAACAAAATCCTTACTCACAAGCCTAATTTGAACCAAACAAGAACTCAAACTCAACGATTTTTAGTAGCAAAATTCAAAATCACAAGCCTAAAAATTGACTGTTAAAAGTTCAGAATAGGTACATGTAACGAGAAGGTATCCAGATGCAAAATGTGTCAAGTATTGAACATGTACGTGCAATTTCCTTATATTATATTTGTGTCTCATGTGCTACATTTTTTAATTATTTTTCGCACACACAAATAAAAGGTGTTGAATATTTGAAACTCACTGGCTCCCATCACATTGTACTACTAGATATGCCATCAGACATTACATATTGCCAACGGCATAATCATAAAACAACAAAGATCGATCTACAAACGCACGCATTAAATGCACATAAGAGATGTATGGCAAGATTACAGTGAAATAAGAATTAGAAAGAATATAATAATCAAATCATCTGTGTCACCTGTTTGTGTGTGAAATTAATTTGCAACTAGAAATTTGCACCTAAGTGCTCTCGGGATATAAATATTAAATCCAACAAATTGTCATTAGTAACAAATATTTATTGTAAAAAAGATATGGTATGAACCCTGCAATTTAAAGGTGCTGGTCGGGTCAGTATACATGAGCTGTCAAGCTCAAAAATCATGATTAAGCCCAACCATTATTAGTTCCTAGATTTCTCCATAGTAATTATCACTGTATTATAATCAGTACTAATAAAATGAATTATCACTAAAAAAAACTCGCGATCTATGACAAAAATTTATGTCACAAAATGTAGTTTGTAACGAAATTGTGACAAAATATTTATGTTATTGTTTAGATTGTCACAAATGATTGTGACTGAAATTTCTGTCACAAATGTGTGTTTGTGATATAAAATATGATTTATGTCACAATTCGTAATGAAATTGTAACGAAAAATTCTCTCTCATTGATTTCCGTTACAGTTTGCAACTTTTTTTTTGTAGTGTATAACTGCTTAATAAATTACTATAATTAGGCATCCATCTGTAAACAAAAGCACGCACATCGAGCAACTATTATTGGAACGTAACCAATTGTTTTTACAAGTTCGATCGGGGTCAACAAAATTACATATACGTGATTACACAATCTTCGTCTTGATCTTGGACGCTTGATCAATTGGGATTTCACACTTTAACGATTTTCGTGTAATGGGCTGTCGGACCTTGAACTTGGACTTTGTCATGTAAACGGGCCTACATACGCACGAAACAATGCATCATTAAGCAAATTCCGAGGGGGGGGGGGGGGGATTTTGCCTCATGCGTGCGAATAAGCGATTCGTGCAATGAAAAGCGTTGGAGAATTAAATAACTTTAAAGATAATTTAGAGAGAGAATTGAGAGATCAAATTGTGAAAATAACACAAATGAATCTAAAAAAAAAAAGATTCATACCCCATCCCTTGAGGGTGTATTTGTACTTACAAGGAGTGGATGAGAGTGTCGAAGTGTCGCATTGTGATTGGTCGCAATTAGGAATGATGATGTCAAGCTTTGATCGTGATGATGTCACGCACCCAAATAAGGCATTGAAACCATCTTAGGATGATGTAATGATGTTGTGATCATGCAACCACGCTGAGGTGGCAAGGATATCACCGTGATAATGTATTGCTGATGTCATTTTACGATCCTTAAGATCTAGCAACCGGGTCTGCCACATATGTCTCATGGGGGCAAATATGCTTGGAAATAAATTCTGATCAGTCAAACATACTCAGATGGTCCTAAGAGTTGTCCCATTAGATTCAGATGATCGTTTCCAACCATTGGGTGGTCTCAGTTCACCGCAGAGCGTATAATAAAAATGCCCAAAAAATCGGTTCGAATAGTCAAAACTGAACTTGTAGTCCTGATTTCGAGCCTAAAAAATCTCGGCTGGCCTTGAATCTAGTTCCATTCAATTAAGGAGGTCATTTCCCATGTTTGAGTAGTCTTGGTTTGTCAAGAACTGCAAGATGAAAATATTCAATTTTGAGTCGCGTATCGGCTTTTCAAGGATTTGGACTCTTAAATGACGTCAGATTGCTTCAAGACCTGATTGTTTGGAATCAATAAGTCTTTTACTATGTTCGGGTAACCTTTTTTTCATTAAATAACGCAATACAGAAAAATCTGATTTCGGCGACGTAACCGAGACCCCCAAATCGTTTTACAGTGATTTGGACCCCTTAACGACGTCGGATAGAAACGATACATATTTCTCTGAACTCGTAATGTATTTTCCCAAATCTAGATAACCTTCTTGCGTTGAGAAGCTCAATATAAAAACTTTCAAGTTGGGCGACGTATAAGTGATCAAATTTGTTTTTCAGTGTTCTGGACCCCTCAACGGTATCGGATAATCTCGGGTCCTGTTTCATCATACTAGGAATAATATTTCTTATTTGTGGGTAGCTTTGTGTCATTGCGGGGCGTCGACCGAATTTTGGGTCCGATTGTCACGGGCGTTGATTTAGCTATTAAGAAGTTTTTGAGTTTCCATTTTGCGAAAAAGTGTTGGTAGACTCAACAAAAGTCGTTGAAATTTTCTGAAAGGTTTGAGAGAGCTAAAAATATATTAGGGAACAAATGAATTATCAAATGACTTTTTATAGATCCAAAAATAGGCATAAGTGTATTTTTGTAGTAAATAGGAATTACGGAGGGCAAAAGAGTAAATTATGAGATTTAACTGGCTCAAATTCGGGTCCTATTGTTTGAATTTTGGCTTAAATCAAATTTATTTTGGTTCGATTTGACCGGTCAATGAGATAAATTAGTCAATCTTGTTTTTTTTACTGAGCTACACAACAGAGGGTAGCTCTCCCCTTTATCCTCATAATCTCACTCCGTACCATCTACAAGGAGGATCGAACCCGTGGCCTCAAATGGAATCCAAAGCGCTTAAATCGCCTGGCCCAACATGCCTTGGTGTCGATCTTGGCTTGATTGAGCGATCTGAATTGATTGGGTGGCTTGATGGAATAGACCAGATGTGGGGCTATCAGGTGCAATGCGGGTTAAGGAGGTTCACTACAATGGTACACATGTAGCTTCAAGAAGTAGTGTTGAAGTGGAGATGGTCCAGTGTGGCAAGCTTCATCATTTTATAATACACCAGGACAGGTGTGCCTACAAGAGTTGAGGGTGAGAGGGACATGATCGAGAGTGCAGCTGTTGTGGAAGAGAAACGATACACCTGAACACGTGCAGGTGCAAAAACGATTGTTGAGGCGAGGGTGATTAGGTGTAACGCGGGTGTAGAAGTATTTGTGCACCTACACACCTGGAGCTGAAACATAGGGTAATGAGTTGGCAATGATCACATGTTGCTAGTATCTTCTTCCACTGGTTAATTTGGATAGGTGCAACTACAAGAGTGGTTGGGGCTTTAATCATCTGCTTCACGCTCGGAGGAAGAACAATGTAGCTGGACACGCGTAGCTGCAAGAGTAGTTGGAGTGTTCGATATCGCGGATGAAGTAAAGATGGTACACCCAACATGTGGAGTCGCAAGACTTGCTGAAGAAGACGATCATATGCTTCACGGATGAGAAGAGCATGGTGACACCGCCACGTGGAGCTGCAAAACAGGCGGGGTTTCGAGCTGACGTGACGAACAAGGGAAGAATAAGGTAACACGTGGGGAGTGATGTCGAAGGATTGATGGCACGTGAGTGCGCGTATGACACGTGACAGACATATATTGGTGCGTTTGGTGCATGGGGGCGCGTGAAGCCTTTTGTCTGTCTTTTTTTGTATTTTCGGTTGTTTGTGAACCGTTAGAGGACATTTGTGATCCGATTTGACTTCCATTTTTGGAACTCCTCATGTTAAAAATAATCCTTTGACATGACGAGTATATTGGGCTATTTCGAGGAGCCCAAATATTATTTTTCTTCTTTGTCGCGGAGTCATTTGATATTCAATTACACGTGTCTACTTTCTATTAGATATTTTTCGGATAATTTTTCATGTATGATCACCGTAATAATTTTTTGTACACTAAAACAGAAATGGTGTAAATCAAGTGCATTTGAACAGTGTAGCGATATATAAGGATGAATACAATAAAATGCAAGATAATGTAGAATATAAGTCAAAGTTTTTCTTAATATAATTTTGGTCAATTAAATAAGAAGATGTCATCATATTAAATTCTATACATTCGTTTTAGTGTATTTTTCGAAGTGGAGTTACTTGCTAAATTTAGTATTTTTAATCAAACGAGATAACTTCACTGATAATTTAGTTTAAACAAAAAAATTTCTAAACTTGACCATCTAATATATGTCAATAAATTTCTTTTAAATATAATGACATATTATCATTGTATATAATTTTGTTTATCACTAAAACTAAAAATTAAATATAACGAAGATAAAAAAAATATAGGGTTGTGACTCTTTCTTTCTCTCTCCCGTTTTGAGAGTCGGTTAGGATTTTTGTTCCGCTACGGCTTCTTTTGATTTTAAACGTGGCGGCATTCTCTTGGATTGTCATATAACAAATTACAGTTTATCTCGTTAAGATAGCGAGTCTTGATTTGATAGCAAGTTAAATGGTTGTTAAGGTTCACAGTGCGGCGTAGATTCGCAGTAGGTTTTTTATTGGTATGCGCGCAGGGCAGCATGAGGCGGTTGCAGAGTCATCGGATTAAATAGCCTTCAAGTTTGTTGCGAGTCAGATGGCATACCCAATAGTTGCGAGGGGCCGCTGGCAAAGCCATCCACGTGGTCGTCTTGAATTCTAAGTGCAATCGTTATCAGTTGTTCGCGCTCTTCAGGTTGTAGAGGAGGATTCAGGTGCCTTTGGTTTGATTTTTCGAGATGATTTAGCCATTGTGGCTTAGTTTGATAGTTTCAATTTTTTGTTTTCGGGTTGTTCTGTGAACCGAGTGTCTCACGAATAATTTAGATTTTCGATTTTTTTTTCAGACTTGTTTAGGTGAGTTGATATTCAAGCCCCAAGTGATTTGACTCTTTTTCCTGGGTCAAATACAAGGCTCAATACGTTGTCATCTTGGTCTTCTTATCCTTAGTCAAGGTAGGTTGACTAGTCATTAATTTTATGTCTTTGGGTATCTGGTGGTAGCAATGTTCCAAGTCCAGTCAGTAACTGTAGCCTGCGCAGGCGAGGGACCGCCTCCAGGCGTGAGAATAAGTCTCGACACAAACAGAATAGGAACTTAAGACTGAGAAACAAATCCTCGTAGTTCGTTTGAATATCGAAAAACGCACGAATATTGCGATGAACTTAAGAAGAACATGAAGAATGTTTGAGTGCGTTTTCGGGTTCTTGCGAGCAGTGTTTATGTGGAGAATTGACTGAACCTTTTACCTTGGGATTGAGACTCCTTTTTTATTCCTCAAGCTTACATGACACATGTCGGCCTCTAATTGGTTGATGTCGAGGTGGGGCCGCGGGCATTTTGGTTTTTTCTGTCTCTCTGTCTATTGAATCTACTCACCAACAGTGCAAACATTGATCTCAATCCTTTCTCTCTCTTCGCCTGCTGGTTCTACTCGCCAACAGACTTCTACTGATTTTTGGTCTCCTGCCACTTGGAAGAGCAAAGTGAAACTTTGGTCGAAGCCTCTTGTCCGAACCTTGGCTTCGATGTTCATGTCCCGGAATATGGCGAACATGTCTTCATGTCTCATTGGATGAGTGTGGTGGTTTGGAAGAGTGTGGACATGGGTATGTGCGAGCGTGGGCGAAGCCAGACCGTCGAGCGCTTGTCAGGACGTGGTGTGAAGGTGCGCAAAGTGGTCGTGCGGTGTGCGTATGCACATGGAGGGTATGGTGCCTGGGTGCACGGGGCTCGCGCACGGATGTGAGTGTAGTAGGATTTGTTTTGCGGGAAGTGGGACGCACAGACAGTATTGGCGCGGACGCATGGGAGTAGAGAGGCTTTGGCACGAATGGAGTTCGGCGCAGGTGTGGCTCGCACTGATGGGTTGGCGCATAGAGCTCGGTGCAGAGGAGTGTTGGTGCGGAAGCTTGGCCGCGTGGGCGGATGGCGCATGTATCTCAAGCAAGCGTTAGCGCGAGCGGCCTAGGTGCAGATCGGACAGTGCCTGCACATGGGTGTGGACTGGATTGTACGAAGCCGGACAACATTGGCTCACGCGGATAAGCGGATCCTTGGATATGTAATGGGCGGGAAGGTTGGACTCGGTCGTTGACTTGCGCGGGGAGATTCCTATTCACACGCTCACCGGTCTCGTTTCGATCATGATCCGACTGACTTGACATCGGGTTTTGCCCCGCCCGAAGTCTTATATTTGACTCGTACTGACTTTTTGTATGACTGAATGAGTCACGTGTCGTTTCGTTATTGTCTAACTTATTTTTTATTATTTGTGGCGAATCACCTAATTTTATAACTTTTTGGTTATATTACGCTTTGAAATAATAAATAATTAGTTTTGCAATAAAAAAATTAAATAACGAGTAATAAACTCTAACGGACTTTTTTCAAGTTATTTTGTAAGATGTTTTTGTAACAAATCATATGACACTTTTTAATAATAATAAAAATCATTCGACTTCAATTATATTTCTGTATATACCGCATGATGTTGAAGCTCCAATATTTGAGAAAAGCAAAGGTTAGTAAAGTTGTTGAATTATGTAGTTGTTATGATGTGATTGTTATATCATGTGACAATTTGAGATGATTTATGGGTTAAAACATAATATGTCATAAAAAAGCAATTGCTAGCTAGCACGAAAAATTTAAAACAAATTTGGCATGAAACCCAATCTATTTCTGAAACTTTTATTGTATCAGAGTTAGTACCTACACTTTTATTTTCCACCATATTGAGTACACAAAATTTTATTTTTAACCCAATTGAGTACCCGCCGTTACAACCGATTAACTAATCCGTTAAGTCTTGTTCATATGTACTCAAATTGCTGACATGTAAGAAGAATTGTTTACGTGGCAAAAATTTACACAAACTTATCGATGATGTGTCTCGTTGACGTGGATATATATATTTTTTTAATTTAATAGATGAACGGTCCTTGTCGGAAATTTGAATTTTCCGGCAACAAAAACTTCAAGTTATCTAAATCTAATCAAGACTTGAATTCTTCTAACCAAAAATCAAACTTACACATCCAAGAATTAACCCAAAACCAACAAAAATCGTACTTACAGATAAAAAAAAACTAACCCAAAACTATTTTAAAAAAAAGAAAAATCGAAGCAATCTGAGCAATTGGAGACAGACAATGGAGAAGTCAATAGTCGTTATCACCGCCTCTGTTTTTTGTGTAAAAATTAGTATCATACTATTTTCTCTCCCCTCCGACATCTAGTTAGGTCTGGATATTAGGTTAATGATATTTTAGTTCAAATCACATAAATTTGAGAGATCAAATCAAATCTGGTAACTTCCTCACTCTAATTCTACTTCTACTATTTACTATTATGCTCTTGATTTTGGTTCCTCAATTGACGCCTCCTTCTCCAAAACAAAGCTCTTATTTGTTCAGATTTCCTCAACCTTCTATCAATTCTCGGCCTCCGCTTTCCCATTCCTACCTACCTTTCTCTGCAACTTCTTCGGTCTTTGCTTTCTCGGGAAAACACATTCTCGAGAAACAGTATATTTCACAGGTGATACTCTTTTCTGTTTGTTTTCCTCGAAAATGTAGTTTGATTTTACATGATTTGGTGCTATTAGTATCAATCTGTGCTTGTGGTTGAAGTTGCGCTCGAGTGTCGCTAGCTAGTTTTTTTTTTTTTTTTTGGCTTATGATGGAGTGTTGAATTGCAGTTCAGTTTGGAGTGAATTAGCTGTAGATTTCAGATTTCGAAGTTATTTTCTAAATCGGATACGGTTGAGAGCCTCAGAGAGGTTTAAGGCTTTGAGAGCCTCAGACTGCCTCGCCGTATCGGAGACGTGGCCGGTCGCTGCAATTTCAGTATGTGCTGATTCACCGCCTCGCCGCAACCGCCGGTCTGTGATCGCGAGAGAGGGAGAGGTCGCAAGAGTGGGAGAGAGAGAGTGTGGGAAGAGAGAGAGAGAGATTCATATTATTTTTATTTCTTAATTAAAAAAATTAAATAATATCCATGTCAGCTTTGAGAGTGTGGTAAGTTTTGCCACGTGGATGCCATTTGTACTATTTTTTCCAGCTAGGCGTTTGACGGAGAAATTGACGGGAGTTGACGGTAGGTACTAGATTGGATGGAAAATAAAAGTGTGGGTACTAATTCTGGTATAATAAAAGTCTGGGTACTAAATTGGGTTTCACGCCAAACTTTGGGTACCAAAAAAACCTTTATCCCGATTAAGAACATTATTACATAACTAAGAAAGAAAAAAAAGAGGTTGACAGTTTGAAAATTATTACATAACTAAGTTGCATTTCGGCCATTCTTCTTATGTTCATGACATTATAAATTGGAGCAAATATGTTGTTATTCAGATACAAAATTCGTTCATTTTACTAGCTGATGCGCCTGTTTTTCATGGGTCAACGCGACACACTAGATTATTGTTAGCGTCTTGTTCTGGTGTTTCAAGATTTTCCTAAGTATAGAGTTCTCTAATTCATAAGACTCTCTTGTCCAATGTCAAGGTTCCTCGGCAATGTCTGTCAGACCTTTGACCTGCGATGAAAAATACACCAAAGAACAAGATACTTAGGGTGCTCCCGGGACGTCGCCTCAGGCGTGAGAATGAGATCTCGACCGAGATACACAAAACTCCTGAAAGCATTTTAGAGAGAGAAATATAGAACTTTGACTAGAAGAGGGGTATTTATACTAACCTCAAATATATGCCACGTGTCATCGCGTGATTGGACGACGGGCGTGTGTACGTAGGCGCCGGGCATGGACGACAATTCCCGTACATCCCTCATGTGTCGAGGTGTACGTCGATGCCCCAAGGAGCCTCTACCATGTTCGGTAGCGTCCTGGAGCTTCAAGTCTTGTGAATTATGTCTTGTTTTCTGGACGCATCGTGTGAGGGCGTCGGGTGATTTGATGTGCTTTTGTATGACCCATATACTCGGAAGCGTACGAAGAAGCCCCTATAAGCCTCTACCACGAGGGCTAGCGTCCGAAGGGTTCGAGACTTGTGAAATGTTTCTGAGACGATTCAGAGCGGCAAATAGCTTCCAGGATGACTTGACGGGTCATCTGGGATGGAAAATATGTACATGAGGTCATAGAACTTGCAGGACATGAGAACACTACATCGGGGCGAAGAAACGACCAAAATAGAGCCTGGCACGGACCCCTATTGCAACAAGCCTAGCTGACTAAGACTGTCATAACAGAGCTTGCTGGCCAAGGCTGTCGCGACAGCCGTCAATCCTGTCACGACAGAGATGGCTGATCATGCTCTCGGGCCGATCCGGGAGATCTTTTTACTGTTGGGGAGGCTTCTTCGTCTTGCCACTTCCTCTAGAATTGGTTTTCTACCCTTCTTGGCTTGTTTGACATGGTTAGATGACGTGGTTGGCCATATGGTTGGCATGGTTGACGAGCTTGATTGGCCACCATGGTTGACGAGCATGGTTGGCCAACATGGTTTGCCAAAACGGTTGATGAGCATGGTTGTTCAATCATGGCTGACATGGTTGACAAACTTGGCATCGGAGGGTGATGACGGGTGTCAACGACGACCATTGACATCGGAAGCGCGTAACGGATTTGGGCACTGCCAGGCGATAGGGCGTCTTTGGCATTCCCAGAGACGAGCGTTGGCTTTGGGAGAACACAAAAGACTTGGGTGCTGCCGAGCAATGTTGTGCGTCGCCGACATTCACGGAGACGATTATTGGGAGTGCGCAACGGACTTTGGCATTGGGAGTGCGCAACGGACTTTGGCATCGCCGGGCAACATTGGGAATCATGGCGGTCTCAGGGCCGATCATTGGCATTGGGAATGCGCATCGGACTTAAACACCATCGAGCGACGTTGGGCGTTGTCGGCGAACGATGACAACTTGGCATATGGCAGGTGACATCGGGTGTCAACTACGACCGTTGGCGTTGTGAACACGCAACAGACTTAGGCACTGTCGGGCGACGTTGGGGGTCGCCGACGACCGTTGGCGTTGGGAGTATGCAACAGACTTAGTCGCTGCCAGAAGACATTGGAGTCGCCGGCGGCTTGGAGACGAGTCTTTCACTGACAGGTGCCTTGAACATGTGACCTCGAGTCGAGCTTCAAAGTCGGGGAGCTCGATGACGTGGCGCTTGGGCGCCACATGTCATGTTTTCATTTGTTTTTAAACTTCTGATTTTTTTTAATAGAATCATTTGCTATACAAAATGACACACACACACACCACACATAATTACCATGATAAAAACCATGCATGTGATGAACTAGAGTTATAGGGAGCTTGAAGAAAGCACAATTAAGGGATAATTACACGTACCTATCCTAAACTTTACACCTTTTAACCCTGGATATCCTAAACTTTTGGCTTTAATTTTAGATACCCTAAACTATACACATTCCATTATGTCTATTATTCTGTCCGTTAAGTGACATAAAGACCTAAATATCCTTCCATTTCAATTTTATTATTTTTAAATGTAATTAATAATAAATAATAAAGAAAAAAGAAATAAAAAAAAATATCTCTGAGTTTCTCAAACTCTGACGTTCACTTCGGCGTTCTCTTGACTCCCCCTCTACACGACTCCGACTCCCATCTCCGGCATTCTCTCCGGCAACAAAGTCCCATCAGCAAATCATCGATCCGGTGGCGGTGGAAGCACGGTGGCCTCGTCGGTTCTGGCCTCGTCTTCCTCATCATCTCTGTTCGTCAGCGATCTGGGCTCCTCCATCTCCGACGACATCCCAGCCCTGATCGGCGACGTCCTAGCCCAGATCGACGACTACTCCTCTCTCTTCTCTCTCTGGTCGACCATCGAGCTCCATCTCTCTACATCTCCGGTGATGGAGCTTTTGGCATCCTCTCTCTCTGCATTTCCGGAGGTCAGGCGGCCACGAGTTGAGCAGGGCAGATCTTTGTTGCTCTGGCGGTGGTCGGACTAATATTGGTGAAAATTTTGGGTGAAAATTTTCAATTTTTGGTGAAATTTTTTGGACTGATTTTGCTGAAATGGTTTGATTGTATAATTTATTGTGGAACTGATTGTGAAAATGTGGAATTGAATGTATGATTGTGGAATCATCAAAAATAAGCATAAATAAAATTTGATTTTTTTTAATTTTCCCGCGACATTTTGAAGTTTCGGACAACATTTTGAAGTTTCCGGTGGAACTATGAAGTTCCCGGCGAGAAGTTGTAGTTCCCGGCGAGAATTTGAATTTTCCGGCGAGACACTTGATGATTCCGACGAAGCATTGATGAAGAATAAGAGTATATAGTGAAAGACAATTTTGGAACTAAAAAAAAAATTGATCATGTGCTGGGCACATGACCTAATTATAAGCATATTCCGTTAAATGTAACTGATGGAATGAAATGTATATAATTTAGGGTATCTAAAGTTAGAGCAAATTCATGATATTCATAGTTAAAAGATGTAAAATTTAGGATAAATACGTTTAATTATCCCCACAGTTAATGTATTAAACATCCAAAGATAATGCTTATTGTTGGAGACAGTGAGTAGTTAATTGAGATTGCTGATTCTCTCTTATGCACTTGTTGTATTCTTGTATAATAAAAAAATATTGTTTGTAATTTATGTATAATTAATTTCATAAAAAAGAAAATAACTAATTTAGTTTTTTTTCTTAAAATAAAATGACTAATTTAGTTGACAATTATTTTGAAAACGAAATATATAAAAGAATTAATATTTATTATAATTATATCTTATTCTTTAGACGTGAATTGGAGTCCTGAGAATCTAGAAAGATGACTTTCCCGTATTTAATTACATAAAAACATACGTTAATGTGAGACATGCATGTCTTCAAATATATTAAAATTCAATATAATAACATATAATTTTGTTTTAGAAAAAGAAAATCAGAAGTCAAAGCACACGTGAGGCAGGTCAGATGTTGAAGAAGAAGCTTTGCCTATACAACTTGACAATCCTCACAAGTACCATCTACCGTACGACGCCAAACAAACGTCAAAAAGTACCTTATTTAGGTATATTTTCAAGTATTTGTTTCTTATAATACATTTTCGTGAGTCTATTTATTTATAAATATATACATATAACTTGCAAAGTACTACTCTTTTCCTTCCCAAAAGTATCATATAAGAAAACCCAATTATGCCTATCGTAAAGCTACCTGTAATTTGGGTTACATATTGGATTTGGATTGAGTTCATGCTAGTTCGGATTGAGAATGGCGGAATTTCTTAACAGTCTTGAATCGGTCGAGTCGGTTTATTAACGTAGCTTCATTCTTAAAAACAACGTTTAAGATAGAGTAGAAGATGTGTTATTATAATTGAACAAATTCACAGTGTTTACGCGTGAAACATCAAGTAAATTTTTTTTAATAGTAAGAACTTTTTGAGATGAAACATTTCGATCGCTAAATCGTATGATAGTTCATATTCATATTATTTTTAGATATAACATTCACATATTTTTAAAAAAAATATAACATTCACATCATTGGTTAGTTTTGATATCATATTTTTATGATTCACTGCGTATAAATAGTATTATCTTAACGTCAATGTTATAAGAACTAGACCAGATTAACTATTTCTATTAATATGATTAAAGTTTAAATACATTCAATTGTATCTTTGTGTTTTTTTTTAATATAAAACAAATGAATTGACATCAAGTATGATTATTGAAAAGGGATAATTACACATACAAACTCTCAACTATACACTTTTTAACTCTGGCTACCTTAAAGTATTGAAACTAACTACTGGCTACCCTGAAGCATGCCAAACTTTTTTACATTCAAAATTTACGTTAAAGTTAACGGAATATTCCAAAATTTCCATTAAAGTTAACGAAATATTCCAAAAATTTCCTCATCAATTATCAGAATATTCCGTTAAATGTAACGGAAATTTTGGATGAAAAAAAGTTTGGCATACTTCAGGGTAGCCAGTAGTTAGTTTCAATACTTGAGGGTAGCCAGGATTAAAAGGTGTATAGTTGAGGGGTGATATGTGTAATTATCCCTATTGAAAATGTAGATGAATAATTTAACTAAAAATTATTATCTCAATTCTCAAAAATATATAAGAGAATTTTTTAATTATTTAATTTGTGAATGCCTAAAATTTGTATACTTTACCATTTAATATCATATCGAGCATTAATTCAATTAAAAACTTGAACTAATTATTAAATCCTCAATTACAAATTATATCTTCAACCCACAGGTCATGACCTATTCGACCTGATCCAGAAGGTAATAGACTTGATCCAACCCAAACTTATAAATCAGTAAGTTATATTTTTTTAAATTACACATGCTTATTCGAGAGTCTACTCACAAGTTTAAACCTGAATTATAAGTACTATGTAAAGCTACGGAGTGCACATGAAAATCAATTATCATAAACAAAATATTCTTTTGTACAAAATTCTTTTCAAGAGAATTGTTTTGCGAATTCATTCATAAATTACTTCTTTTTCTTTCTCCATCAAATCCAGTCATGATACGGTGGTTAGACATTTGCACAAATAAGTCTCCTATGAAAAATAAAGATTTAAGTGCCAAAACAAAGAGAAAACAATGTTTGCTCTTTCTACTTTTGAATAGACAATTATGGATTTCTAATTTTTTTTACCACGTAAAAGGGGCTAAGAATGTTGCTAACTTTTTTTTGAGCTACAAACAGAGGTAACTCTCATTTTAGAAATAACCGGAATATTGGGACTTACTGATTAGGAATAACTAGATAAAAGCATATGAATATGGGTTGAGCTACAAACAGACTCATGTTCGTCCCAATAAATGTGCATATATATAGCACGTCTTATTTTGTCTTCTTTTTTAAGATACACAAGTGTACAATAATTAACATCATATTAAAATAATTAATAATATTTACAATATTGTTGTCTCCAAGAAGATTCGAATGTAAGACCTCACACTGGTAGCTAAGTGAATTAACCACTTGCTCCGCAGGCGTTGGTATGAATTTATTTTGTGTGTTTTGTTTGGAATAAAATAAACGAGTAGGAGAGTGAGAGAAAGGTCTACATTAGTTGATTAAGAGGTGGTTTTCCCCGGAGATTTTAAGGTCGGGTGTCGTAGTTTGGATGTGTGCTTTCCTCCAACACTCATCATCTGGTAGTTGCCCACATTGGGCCCTACTTATCTTCTATTGGTCCCCATTTCCTCTCTCTCCTTCCTTCCCAATTCCAGGTTGGTAGCTACCTCTCTCTCCATATGACCCCAACCCATTTCATATTCTATGCCATTGCTAATTAATTTGCTACTAATCTATATTTTCCCATTTCCCATTTCTACTAACTTCTTTATTTTGCCTCCATTTCAACACCTTCCACTTCCACATCCACATCTACTTGCATATATAAATAATCATCTTTCTCTTCTGCACATACTTATTTATATGTGCATGCACACCACACCATACAAAACCACATTCTATACCTAGCTGCGTCCAATCTTTAACAACACGTACACATGCCAGAAACTGACATGAGCATATCTGTAAATGGCCAGTCTCAGGTCCCTCCCGGCTTCCGGTTCCACCCGACCGAGGAAGAGCTCCTCCACTACTACCTCCGGAAGAAGGTCTCCTCCCAAAAGATTGACCTCGACGTCATTCGCGACGTCGATCTCAACAAGCTTGAGCCATGGGACATTCAAGGTACGTCTTTGTTGTGTGCTAATTAGCTTCACACATGGAGAGATAACTTTTTCTTATGTTTCTCTTTTATTCTATCAGAGAGGTGTAAAATAGGTACTACCCCGCAGAATGATTGGTACTTCTTCAGCCACAAGGACAAGAAATACCCCACCGGAACAAGAACCAATCGAGCCACCGCAGCCGGCTTCTGGAAGGCCACCGGCCGCGACAAGGTCATTTACAGCAATGGCAAGCGGATAGGGATGAGAAAGACTCTCGTTTTCTACAAAGGTCGAGCACCTCATGGACAGAAATCCGATTGGATCATGCATGAATATAGACTCGACGATCCCAACGTGAGTAACACAACTAAAACGTCACGTCCTTCCTATTTGATGAACAATTCAAGTTTTTCTTTCCTATTGTCATTGATGAGGAAAGTGGTTTAAGACATTTGCTTCTTTTGAGATCTCAAGTTTAAACCTCAGTTGGTACGGTTGCTCATAAAAAGAAATTAAAAGTTTCCTTCTTTTTTTTTCTCTTAGGTCTGCTCCAACGTTTTGGGAGAGGCAACACAAGGAGAAGAAGGATGGGTGGTTTGTCGCATATTCAAGAAGAAAAACATCCACAAAATCCTGAACGGTCCAATGATGACGTCCGAGAGTACGAGGAACAAGCTCCTAAACTCGTGCAACGAAGGAGCTCTCGAGAAAATACTACACTACATGGGGAGGACATGTAAAGAAGAAGATGACAATTACAACAACAATCATACAAGAAACATATTTCTCCGGAAAATCGATACCAAATTACCTGCAGGCGGGAGCTTCCAAGAAAGTTTCGCGAAGCTCCCAACCCTAGAGAGCCCAAACAACATTCATCACCAGGAACAGCACCAGCTCGGAGACGATAACAGCGCCGGCGATCCTTATGCAGTTTACGAACCGATTGACGGTTCTTGCACCGGCCTGATCACCAGCTGGGCGGCGCTTGACCGGTTGGTGGCGTCTCAGCTCAACGGCCAAACGGAGAGCTCTAGGCAGCTATCTGGGTTTAATGATCCCAACGTGACAGCTAGTTCATATTGTACACAAACTCATGAACAACATGATCAACATGACCTTGATGAGCTACTAAGATCATCATCGTCAAGGTCTCATTACAACAGCGAAATTGATCTGTGGAGCTTCACTAGATCTTCGTCGTCGCTGTGCAACATGTCAAACACGCATGTATAATAGAATATATAATTATGTATCTTATGCTATATATATAGTTCATATAAAGTCAGAAACAATATTATTATTCGTATTGTTAGTAACGGCGAGAGAAATTACATAAATAATGAAGTGTTTTGTGGCAAATTGTCAACCATTTTAATCTTTACTTTAAGAACTTTGTCTCCTCCTTTCCTTCTTTTTAATTTTATGATTGCTGTCTAGAAATTATTCTAACTAACTCTAGGTGGTCTCATAAATCGTAGTATATCTTTCTAGCTAACACAGCAATATTATTTCATAAATATTATATAGACATAGTTTTTTTGAAATGATGGTGATGATCATGTGGTTAATTATACGTGTTTGATTCGAGTCACATGGCTTGTCTGGTTTCCTCAAGGAGGAGGTGAGCCTGAGCCCGTGGTTAAAATGGTCCACAATGGCTACATAATTAAAAGGGTTAGTGAACAGGACAACAATGGGCTCCGCCAACATTAGTAGCAGTACTTGGTATCTTGCATCCCCTACTTTAGGAATTCATGAGAGAGAAATTTAACTAATCCTTAAGATTTGTGACTTGTTAGTGAATTGTTAAAGATAATTAATCCGGTAGATCGATGCTTGGGTGGCTCGGGTCTCATGAGCTTCAGGTGACGGAAGCTATGACTATATGTGTGAGGCTTTGAGCTGGGATGTTGTTTTGGTGTAGTCGGATGCTCTTGGAATGACAATTCTAGCTTATCTTATCAATTGGAATTCAATAATTTTCCAACCATTACATTTGGTCATGTTTCAATTAGGTATTATTGCCGTCTATGATTGGGATACCTTTTTGGAGGGAAGCTGGTTAGGCTTGCATTTGAAGTCCGTTTTGGGCTCTTCCGAATTGTGGTTGTTTGTTGTGGTTTAGGAGACTTCTTGAAGTCACATAATCATGTCATTTTTTAATTCAGGTGTGGTCGCTGAAGTTGGCCTGATTCGCATAGTTGAATCTTGAATAAATGATCTCTTGCCCTTTAGTATCTATCGATCATGTTCCCTTAGTGCATGAGGTGAAACTTCTTTCTGTTTTTGACATTTTTGCTCTTATTATTTGTTATATATAGATCTAATAGTTGATTTATTGGTAGCCCACGCCTTAATGTCGATGGTGCATCTCGTGAGGGATTGAAGGCGTCGTGGTGTCTTAAGGTATACCGCATTACTTTTAGCGTCTATTTTGGGTCAGGTACCACATATCGTTCAAAGTATTGCGCTTTAAAAGTGGACTTGAAACTTTTTCAGGAATTAGGTTATCATATTGATGAGATAAAAACTAATTATGCTCTTTTGATAGGGGTGTGTGCTTGAATCTCTTCATGCTCCTTGGTCTGTTGAGCATGTGGTGCGTGCTTGTAATGTTTTGTTGTCAGTTGGTTGTTCTATTCGCTTTGTTTGCAGGGGTTGACCGAGCGACTTATTTGTTAGCTATGACCTTTTAGTTTCTATTATTAGTTTTTAGGATTTAATTGCTTCTCTTGACATTGCTTTTACTTTTATTTTAGATAGTGATAGGCATGGTGATACATTTTCTATGTAAGGGAAAACTGGCTTTGTAGTTTTTTCTTTAGCATTTCTGTTTCAAACACTTGAGTGCACCTTAAAGCGGACTCCATCTCATCAACAATCGACCACACGACGACACGTGTCATGAATGATTTTTAGTACAAATATCCCCTCTTTGGTAACATTTTACACTTGATGATGCTTTTTCTATAGAATTCTCTCTAACTCTTGTGCTTTGGTTGAAATTCTTACTCTCACACTTGAAGTAGTGCTCCGTAAACACATATAGGATATTCGCTTACCGGTGTGTTGCATGTACATGTAATTAACATGCTCATCCTCAAGATTGAAAAGCTCACAAAACTTGGGGCTTAATTATAATCCTAAGGGTAGATTAGATGTCAACACATTTTAATGTGTTCTATCAAGTTAGTATCATCAAACTATATTAGTGTATGCTATCAATAAAACTTAGTATTTCTATTAAAAATAATAATTATAGTTAGTAGGCAACCAATAAATACTTGTATATAAATCATCATTGAGATTCTGAATCAGTTAATTTTTTTACTAAAATAAGTAACAACATTTTCACTTTTTCCTATCTAAAATTGATTCGCTCTATAAGGGTGCATAATATATTGTAAACCTGTGTTCTCTTATCATCAAGCAACACATTGAATTCAAAAGTTGTAATCATGGTGCTGAGAGTCAAATTAGAGCCCTGACAGATCATCACTTTTGTTCAAATCAACTACGTAAGAGATTTAAAGAACCAAATTATTATTCACAATATAGGGAGCAAGAAAAGAAAGGAAGCATCCATGATCATCATCGATACCATGGGAGACACAATGGGTTTCGCAACAAACCCCACAAAAACACAACAGTTGATTTGGCCAATAACCAGTGGCTAATTGAGGCTATCATACATGCTCTCCAGACACATAATGGTTGTTGGTAGCTTGCACTTTTTAAGAAAATAAAATAATATTAATGATGAATTATATATTTTGTTAGGAACATACTTGGCGCGTAACTTTTTTTTTATCTGAAAATAAATATTGCATTAACATCAAGACGGCCAAGCCGAAAAAGAGTTTGGAATTTGATTACAATCATTCGCAATGATAACACAGGCACCCATAGGCGGGTGAATAATAAGATTACAATATGAGTACTATATCAAAATTTGGCTATAAAATCGATCCGCCAAGCGATTAGCCCTTCTATCCACCTGTAACAACATGAACTCCTCAAAACGGGAAGCTCTATCCTTGCACTCCAAAATCAAAGATCTTCATGGGTGAGATTCACAGTCAGAGTAAAAAAGAGAGATAATAGAGCTAGCATCAACCTCAACAATGAGGTTTACAACATCCAAAGACTTCGCCAAGCACAGACCCAACCTGAGACCCCACAACTCCGCTAAATTAACTAGCATCGGCCCATCCAATTTTAGTCGAGCTACCCCCCGCCCAAGCCCCCCTATGATCACGGGCAACTGCCCCAGCACTGCAATAACCCGGGTTACCCAAAGAGCTACCATCTGTGTTAATTTTTAACCACCCTGAGGGAGGAGGAATCCAAGAGTCACAAGGTAAGCACCTTGAAGATGAACTTGGAGGGACCGGTAAATCAGCTAATGCAATAAACTCCAGAGAACGAGACACAGAAGTAGGTTAATATGTTGACAACAACAATTGAACAATAAGACAAACTTTTATTTTCTTCAAAAACATCTTACGTGCAACAGTTTTAAGCAAAACTCACCAACTCATAATTATATATATATATACTTTGAACGATGGAAGACATAATGCAACCTCCAACAATGAATAGAAACAAACAATAAATCTAACATAACTGCTAAAATACGATTTAAAACATAAAACTAGGAAAAAGAATCAATCTATATGTATTAAACATACTCTTGCAAATCTACATACATTAAATACAGAGATGATAACAAAAACGTATGCAAGTGAATCGAATAGAAAAAAACCAATAGAAGAATAAGTTTAATCAAATCGGATCAGTTCAATCAATATTTACTCAATAAAAAATAATATAAGTTAAAAAAATTGAACCACTGGCTATAAAAAAACTTTCGGAATGTTCAAAATAAAACCTACAATAAAGAAGTAGGGATCAGAACAAAGAGATTAAGTTGGATTTCCTATTTGTAGAGATGATACTTACTTGGCTAGCTTGAAATTTGTGAAAGACAATAGATACATATTATCTATCCATCATCTGTCTTTTTTCAGTCACCAATAATCTTCCATGGACATTATTGTAAGTTATTAAATCAACAATACGAAGAATTGCCCCCTAGGGGGTGGCGCAATGGTCAAGACACACATCTCCACCTAGGAGGTAGTGGGTTTAAATCCCATTGCGTCGGGTGGGGTGGGGTTTGGGTTAAAAGGGGAGAGCTACCCCCTGTTGTGTAGCTCGTTTAATTTTTTTTTTAAAAAAAAAACAATATGAAGAATTAAACAGAGCGTTAATCACGGTAGGTAAGGGTAAGGTTAGCTTAGCTGATGGTCCAATGTTGCTGGCAAGGTGCTACATCCATATATATAATATATCTACATTAAAATATGTGTAAACTCTCATACTATAATCTTCTAGGGTCTTAGGGGCAAGAGTCAAATCACGAAAAACCGATTTATGTTTGTTGATGTGATTAAAATTAGGTGGGAGAGGCTAATTGTAAGACCACTTCAATTTCCAATTTGAATGTGTACACAATACATCATAGAATGTGTTGTTCAGGAATGAGACTTGGGACATATATTCTCTTTTAGCTAAAATACAAGCAAGCACCAACAAGACAACATATAGGTCTTGTAATTATAATCTAAGCATATTATTATTACGAAATTCTGAGAACAAGCATTTTTAGACCCTGCTACTTGGCAAGAAAAAGACACGTCTGGTTAAGTTTTATTCGTTGATGAATAAAATGTGTATCAGTTAAGTTATATAACATATTAGTTAACTTTATAACTACGTAGTTTTGACTTAATATAATTCATTCTTTGTCACTGGTATATTTCTACTCTTATTCACACGTCTACCCAATGACTTTTCCAACCAACTATAGTATGTCGGCGCAATAGGTTCTAAGCTTAAGGTCGCCAACATGCGAGAACCTTGATCCTAGCAGCGGACATCACAAAAATATTAAACCATTATTACTAAGCATCCCATCACTTGTTCTCATACATGTGTTTATGTAATCTAAATTATTCATTATATGATCAACAACTAAGAAAGAGAGCATATTACAAATTCACAACTCGTGACAAAAAGATTTAAATCATAACAATCACAATTATATTGTTTAGGTAAACATGTAAGTGATAGAGGATTGAATTGCGAGCAACTCAGACCAAGCCAGAAAAAAGTGGGATTAAAGAGAGAGAAATTGTCGTAATCGGAGATGTGGAGAAGGATAAAGAGAAAAAGAGAATTGACAGTAGGAGCAAAACATGTAAAGATAGACAATTTTAGGGATTCGTTTGGGGAACAAATCAAATCTACGCAGTTTTTGACGAGTCACTTGCTCAAAACTACATATTTTTAGAGTTAACTGATATAAGTGTTATATCAGTTAACTGATATACATTTTACCCTATATATATATATATATATATATAAGAGAATAAATAATCTAAACCTAATTTTTTTTACTTAGTTGGCCTAAGCCAAATCAAGGAGATCTTGTCAGCACATTAAAATTAATTTATACTCACCCAAGTGAATTTGTGGGAAGGGAACGACTCGCTGGATCCAAGTATTTTAATGAGGTCTCATAACCTCACTTGTGGCTTAGCCTAAGCCAAATAACTCTTGGCTTAGGAACCTTGCACTCATATATGTAATATCATTTTCTAATTTGAATGAATTATACATACATATATAGTGACATCACTTATATTAGTTTTATAAATAAAAAATGTTGTAATTTAAAAAAAATTGAGAAAAAAATTACATAAATATCACTCAATAATTCAGAGATATTTGAGAAAGTTTACAAATGAATAATAAATATCACCTATAAGGTTGTGTTTGATACGCAGGAAAGCTATGGAACGGAACGCTCATTTCAGCATTTTTAGTCCTTTATTATGTTTGGCAGAATAGCTGAAAAACTCATTCCCAGAGGAAAGCTCATTCTAACTTTTCTCTTATAATCCATTCTTTATCCCAACCTAAAGAATGTGTATTTTAACTTATCCTAGAATGAAAATTTGAAACTATATTATTATAATATCATATGTTTTTATTATATCTTATACGTAATTTGAAAATTTTATTATGTCATATGTTACACAATATATAACTTCATAACACTTTAATTATAATATATAATTTTACTAAATTATTTCATTATGTTATTGACTGAAAGCAATAAACATTACATTGAAATAAAGTAACGGTAAAAAATTTAATTCGTTGATAAAATTCGAAATAATGTTGATGCTACCCGAAAAATCATAAGTCTCAGAACGAATGACAAAGCGAAATGTGGTGAACGTGTTGTCACTCAAGCAACCCAACTTGATTCCAAAAGCCTACGCCCGACCTGAGACCCGGAATGCCCTAAGACAACTATTTCAGTCACCCAAAGTTCCCAAACATCCCTAAAAAACAAATTGGCGCAAGGGAGAATGTCTGGAAGTCGTAAAAAACAAAATAGCGTGTCACGGCACCATGCAGCGGCACGGGAAAATGAATGTTGTGGCATGACCGGTTGTCCCGCGAGACACGCAGATCAAATCGGACGAAAGCCGCGACACACATCACCAATGTCGTCTGGTTGCCCCGCGGGACACGCAACTTAAAACGGATGAATGTTGCGGCATTCATGCTCTGTGTTGCGGCATTCGCCCTTCTCCTTCCATGTTCAACTCTCCCAGTAATGCGTCTCCAGCTCTGACATACCAAGCATGGAAAAAATGTTCTAAGTGTTTCCCTTGTACTTGAGAACCATGGAAGCTCCTTTCCCACCAACGCGAATCATGAACATCCGGAGAGCGCGACCTTCCTTGGACGAAGCAAGAACACCAAAGAGCTTCCCATGGGAAAAGAGGCTCCCAAGAACATGAGAAATATACCAAGTATCACAAGGCTACTCATTGTGATCCCCGGATGGAAAGTAAGCTCTTCATGAAACGCCAAATCCCCGCGAAACACGCACTCCCCCGCGAGAGACGCGCCAACTAAGAAAGATTGCGTTGTGGTCAGATGGAATATCAATGACTACAAAGTCACAGACGCAAATCTTGATTTTGGGGAAGTGGTCCAAGGTTATGGGAATGAAGATCATTCCTTTGGCAGGGGTGACAGCATCATTGAAGCCCATGAGGACTCCCTTGAACTCTCAGCGAGTTCTCCTTCAACCCTAACTTCTGAAAAAGGTCCCAGTAAAAGACATAGACAGAGCTTCCATTATCTATGAAGATTCGCTGGACTTCGCTGGGCATGACCACTATTGAGATTATTATAGGGTATTTTCTTATCATCTTAGGAGCGAGCTCATCAATCAGTGAAATATATTGTTCGCGACCAATCTATTGTCCTGGGGTCCTTCGTCCTTTGGCGAAAGCAGAATGGGGACTTCTTTCCTGAGTGTCCTTGCTTTGACTTGAGAGATAGTGCATCTTTCTTCTTGGATCATTTCGATTACGTGATAAAAACCTCCACCGTGACCACCCTTCCATGCCTCTTTTCCTTCCTCCTTGATTTCATCTTCTTCCCCCTTGGTTTCCTTCTCATGATCTGCTTTTCAATGGATCCCTTGAGGACAAAACACTACAAAAAACTGCAGTTTTTGTGAGCAAATATTTGCTCGCTATTTGCTCGCAATTAGCAAGCAAATTGCTAGCAAATA